>OZ010786.1:572161397-572268397 GCA_963932465.1 Maratus speciosus | reverse complement strand
TAATTTTTTTTTTTCTTCGAATCAACTTAGAGTAGAAATGGAAATATCATACTATAAGATAGAGATGTAAGTATTTTCGAAAGGGAGTTTGAGGAGCCTAAATTTTTTAGAGGGGCTTATTTTTTTTTAGGGGGGCTTAATTTTTAAGGGTGATTTTTTTTTTTTTTTTTTTTTTTTTTTTTTTCTGAATTGTCTTAGAATTTGAATGAAGATAAAAAATGTCTTATGTTTTCTGAAAAAAATTTTTGATGCTGCCATCTGTATGCGGTAGTGCGAATTTATTATAGAAAATAGTATTTTATTTTTGAAAAGTTTTGAGGAAGGTTTGAACCTGCAAAATAGTCTCTTGGCTCGATGATATGTTGAAGACTTAACTAATCGAGCCAAGAAACTATGTCTATATGTTTAGATTTTAGATGTTTCAAAACAAAAAATTGTATTCCTCCTTCTGTATGCGCAAAGAGAGGTTGGTTTCTTAAGATAACTCATTAATACCCATTTTAACTGCTCACTCTGCGAATTCTTTTAATGTGTATGATTTTTATTTTTAGTTTAACTTATTTTATCGATTTTACGTACGAGAGTTTAATTATTTTACGCACAAATGTATGATCATTTTAGAAAGCCGTGGTTTCGAACCTGCGAACTCCCATTCAAATTTCATTTTTTGTAACTGATAAGCTATCCACTATTCAAACCGCGCCCCAATATTTTCTAACTTACTTTTGAACACTACATATTTTTAAAAATACTTACCTCTTCCTCTTTCTTATACTAGGGAAGTTAATACAATTTATGTTTAAATTGAAGAAATAATTAATTTTTTATATTTCTTTAATAAGCAAGTCATTTTTTTAGATCGATTAGAAGGCTACCAAACGATTTGAATTAAACATTGTTTTTACCAGTATTAATCCTCTTACCTAATTTTAAAATTATACTTTTTCTTGTGAACCATATCATATTCATTTAATCGTCTGAAATACACTTCCTAAACCCTTTTATCAACGTTACTCACTATCTATCACAAACATCCGATAAGTCTAATCAGCTTTTTTCAACAGAAAATAGCTAATATGTAAATATTGATAACTATTGAAGAGATTATTCCACTTGTTTACAGATTTTAAACAAAAGTTTGAAATATTTGTCAGATTTTCTATTTATCAATTATTATAAATTGAATCAACTCATAGTTTGTTATTGCAATAGATAATGATTTGATGATTCTACACTAGTTCTAATGAATTTTAAAACTACTACTTCAATTCAACTCATTCTTTTATACAGTTTAATAAATTTAGTTTGAATTAAACCATTGGTTTGTCATATATTTCACTGAAATAATAAAATTAAAATGTAAAACCTTAGAATGACGAATTCAAAAACGTAACATGATGAATCATATACTTTTTAAACATTACATAAAACCCTTTGGATTGATTCACTTCCTGTGAACTTCCTACACATACTTTTTTATGCCACGTGTTTTTCTGAAATTTTTGCACCAATCATATTACATGATTTGCACTATCGTAATAATTTTTTAACATGTGCCCCCTATGATTATATATAAAATTGAATGAAACGAGACTTTTTCATTAGTGTTTGCTATTTTTTGAGTGTGTGAAGACGCTTTTTTCACTTAAGATAATATGGCTAGTTTTCAAGATGAACATTCTACTATGTTAAGCGATGATGTATCACGTTTGAATAATCAATATTTTTCATCAAGATTAAATGATCAAGACATGGGATTAATAGTACAACCTAAAGTAGAACCCGTTTCAGATGATGAAGCGGAATCCTCCTCATCAGAACTGAAGAAACAGAAGCCACCTTTTTTGTGTACTGTTTGCAACAAATCTTTTTCACGAAAAGGCAATTTAAAACAACATTTGATGATTCATTCAGAAGAAAGACCATTTTTATGCGACATCTGCCAAAAAGCATTCTCTAGAAAGGCTATTTTGAATCGTCATAAACTATCCCATTTAAAGATTCCTTCTCAACATAAATGTGAATCGTGCGGTGAAGCGTACTCAAGAAAGTATGACTTATTAAAACACATGAAGATCCACAAGTCCTCCAAAAACGATAAATGTATTCAGCGTAGTGAAATATTCAATCCCAACTCCGATTTTTTATATCATTTAAAAACTTCACAGAGAGTTAGATGCAAAATTGATAATTCATCCTCTTTAAAAGATATGTTTTTTGAGAAGGTTAAGCATTTTAAAAGGCAAAATGCGTTAAACATATTTACTAAAACTGTAATCAACTCTAACGAGGAGAATGTTACAGACTTTAACACATTTTTTAATAGTATTCATTCGCACGTTTTAAACGAATTAAACTACCAGATTCAAGTTAAAAGATCGATGAAATGGTATGCAAGTGTACAAGTTGTTGTATATCGTGTAACACAGGAGGGTGTATTAGAGATTGCCACACCCTATTTCCATTCAAAAACTATACTTGAATTAACGAAACAAAACTTATCTGAACATGTTGAGGATACCTTTGCAAAAATTATTAAGTCCTATGAGAAGTCCACCAGACGTGGTTTTAATTGGACATTAGATAAAATATTGAATTTAGAACTATTCACCTTTAAAATATAACATGATTTGAAATGTTTATACCTTTTTGAAATATGTGTACTCATGTTCTCACTATTGTAACTATTGAAAATGACGAATAAATAATGTGTAAATGAAAAAGCTGTTGTCTGTTTATTTTTGTTAGAACAACTTGTGATTTTTAATAACTCATGAAGTCGTAACGACTTTACTTACTATTTTTTTTTTCAATTTCTTATCAAATGAATAATGAGTTAACTATCTTTTACTAATTTCATATTGAAAGTCTGAAATTATCCCTTGAAATAGTTATTTTTCAATATTTCTATTTTTTTATAATTATTTTTAAAGTTTAATATATCACTCGTTGTTTGTATAAACAATTGTTATTGCTCAATAATAATAATATTATCATTTATTACCATACAATTCTTTAAAAAAGCATAGAACCATTAACATAATATATCATTAACCACTTTTTTAAAAACTGTTACCTTGTGTTGCCATTGAATTCTTCAAAACAAAAAAGAATAAAACTAAAATCATTATCATTAAATATCATACACCACTTATATAAAAATTGTTACTTTGTGTTGCCATACTATTCTTCAAAAAAAGAATAAAACTAAAACTATTAACATTAAATATCATATACTGTAAATATAAAAATTGTTACCTTGTGTTGCCATACTATTCTTCAAAAAAGGATAAAACCATTGACATAATATATTATTCACCACTTAAATAAACTGTTTATATATATATTTTTAGACTTAAACTAAAATTAATGGCATTACTAATTCTTTTAAGTGTTTATCTGTAACCGACACTGATTTTTAACGTATATTAAGGGATGTGCTGTTTCTAAACATTCAGTTTCCAACAGATTTTTATTCTAACTTCATCTAATGCTACCTTTATTTTTTGAAAATGGGTTCTGTAGTAAATATGTTAAAAAGATCTTCCGACAAAGTGGCTTCTTCTTCAAAGTATCAACGTTTAGAAGAACCTAATGATCCCACTTCTGCGAGTGAATTAAATATACCAAGATTGGAAATTCCTAATTTATTAAACACTGACTGTGGAACAATATCACGTGATTTATCCACTACTGATTACTCACCGAATGTGAAATCTGAAATCGATATGAATTTTTTTATCCCAAACTTTGATGATGATACTACATCTTTCAAGAATTCATGCCAAGAATCAATTTCTGTCGAGGACTATTTGAATATATTTTTCAAAGACATGAATTTTGAATCCGCTTTAACCTCGAGCCCAGCTAGTAACATAATTTCCCAAGACGAATCCTTTCAAGAACGTACTATTGACCAAGAGGTTTCTGATTCCCAACCAAGCAACCTTTCTAAAGCAAGTGATGAATTACAAAGCACAACCCCACCTACGAATGTCATTCCGCAGTCTAAAACTAGCAAATCCAATCATCCTATTGTATTTCGAGAAGAACTCAGTGACTGTATCTTTTTAATTTTAAAGTTGCATAATAGACAATTTCATATTCATATTCGAGAATTTAAACGCAGTGGGCTTACTAGTGAAGAAATTCTAACGAAAAATGGTATTATTATGGATGTTAACAGCTGGTTCGAATTTTGCAAGAAAATTTTTTCATTTAATTTGAGATATAAAAGTTCCTCATTTGTTTCTAATAACATGATATTAGTGTTAAATTTTAATAATTCTATCATGCGAATTAAAAATTTAAAGAATTATTCTCACATTGACTTAAACGAGTATCAGTTGCTGAAATTAAAAGAAAAAATACATGATTTGAATAAGGAACTTCTTCAGCATATGTATGCAAACCATATACCAAGCTTAATTAGGCAGAAATGTATCATTGGTCATATATCTACAGAAAATGAACTCATGTTGCAGTCTAAACTTATAACATGTATTGAGAATAATGTATTAACTATACTAAACCGCATTTTTGAATGTGATGGATGTATTTTTAATCAAAAATCTCAAAGCCCTCATTCCTGTTGTATACTAAATAATCGACAAAAATTTGAAAAACTAGGAGAGATGTTATTAACACTTATAGATTTAGATTTTGTTATTTCCTCATTTTTAAACGGAGTGGATTGTGTTAGTGAAAACTTTTTATCAAACATTCATGTAGAAACAATTCAAAACGAATTGTTTAAAATAGTAAAATAAAATGTATTGCTATCCTTTTTAATACGTGTGTGTTTATTTTTCTAAAGTGTATGTTTATTTTGTTATGTCTTTTAGAACTTTTAATAGAGTGTTAGACTTAAATTTGCATATGTATATAACTAAAGAAATCAAAAATTCTTTAGCAATTAAAAAATTAACACAAGTTTAAAATATTAAACTAATAATCTTAATAGTATAATTTCTACTTTCTAATATATACATATATGTGTGTGTGAAACTTAATTATATAAAAAAGTTTTCAATAATAATAATAAGTTTAGAAAATTAAAAAGTTTAAAAAATAAAATTAAGAAACTCATTAAAAAAAATATTTGAAAAGTTAAAAAAAATAAAGTTTTCAAAATTAAAAAATCTTTATAAAAAAAAATAATAATAATTAAAAAAAATATTAAAAAGTTTACAAAAGTTAAAAAAAAAATATTAAAAAGTTTACAAAAGTTTTAAAAAAAATATATTAAAAAGTTTACAAAAGTTAAAAAAAAAAACTCAAAAAAAAAATTAATTTATCAAAATTTAAAAAAAAAAAATTATAAAAACTTAATACATTAAGTTTTCAAAAGTGAGTTTACCTATTCGTATATGTATACATGCATGTGACTTTCATTATGTTTCAGTTTAATACTTCTTTTTATCCTATAAAAGTGTTAGATTAATATATATACTTATAAAAATATTTGTAAGTTAAATTAAAAAAAAAGTAACTTATAAAAAAAAAAAATGTTTACAAAATTAAAAAAAACAAAATCTTTCTAAATAAAAAGTTTTCAAAATAAAAAAAAAAACTTTTTAAATAAAAAATGTTTTCAAAATTTAAAAAAAAAAAAATTGTAAATAAAAAAAAAGTTTTCAAAATTAAAAAAAAAGTACTTTGTAAATAAAAAAAAATTAAAAAGTTTACAAAAAAAATTTTTTTTTTTATAAAAAATATTTTCAAAATTAAAAAAAAAATTGTAATTAAAAAAAAAAAGTTTTCAAAATTAAAAAAAAAATAATTTGTAAATAAAAAAAATATATATTAAAAAGTTTATAAAATTTAAAAGTTAAAAAAAACTTTGTAAAAAGTTTTCAAAATTAAGTTATCAAAATTAAAAAAAAAAAACTTAATAAATTATGTTATCAAAAGTCAGTTCACCTAACTGTATATGTATCTGACTTTCATAATTAAATAAGTTATCAAAAAGTTGAATTAGATTGCGAATACAAGTATACAATCAATCATATATCAATCAGTCATAGCAATTAACCAATCAATGATATCAATCAATAAATCAAACCAATCAATCAATCATATTAATCAACCAAACAATAATATCAATCAATCATATCGATCAATAAATCAAACCAATCAATCATATTAATCAACCAAACAATAATATCAATCAGTCATATAGATCAATAAATCAAACCAATCAATCATATTAATCAACCAAACAATAATATCAATTAATCATATCGATCAATAAATCATATTAATCATATCAAGCTATCATATCAATCATATCAATCAATCAAACAATCATTCATATCAGTCAACCAATCATTCATATTAATCAATGATTCATATTAATCATATCAATCGATTAATCAAGATACTGAATACAAGTATTCATACAAATAAATCACATCAATTGCAGTTCAAGTATTACAAGTTAGTATAATAACATTATAAGAAAGTTTTGAATTAATACAATGATTAACTATCAACATTTTGTAACTGCACTTTTACAAAAGCAATGTATGAATAAATATTTTAGTTACAAAAAATATTTAAAATGCTTTTGAAAGTTAATAAAATTATTTTCCAAAAATGTTAAAAACATTACAAGCTGCTAAAACCTACAATTTAACAAGAATGAGTTGTCCTATATTTCCTTTGTATTTGCATGTCCTATATTTCCTTTCTATTTGTATTTGAGTATATGTATACGGATTCCTCCTTTTAATTATGTTTTGTAGTATACACTTAAAATATATATAGTATATATAAAACATTAAATTAAAATATTCTTTAGTTATTAAAAAGTTTAAAAAATCAGCAATTTTTTTAATATTATAAGATAACAAAAATTATTTTGTAATTTATTAAAAGTGAATTTACCTATCGCTATATATGCGTTTCATAAGATAAATCTTCTTTATGTTAACATCCTACCCACATTTTATTTTATAGTTATACACATCGAAACAAAAAAAAAAAAAAAATAAAATAAACAATCTATTATTAAATTCTTCAATTTAAAATTTTAATACATACATACTTAAACATTTATATAAAAATAATGAACTCACCATGTTTGAACTCAGAAAAGAGATGATGAGCTTATCACGTGGTAGATTGTGACGTAATCAATTAGATATCACGTGCCTTCCTCGTGCCTTTTGATTGTCTTATCTACAATCAGATTGTATTATCAATCACGTGATCTAACTGATATGAGTCTATACCAAGACACTAGCCATTTTCACTTCAGTCATCGAATATGTAGGTCGTATATTTTTTTGAAAGTCTTTTATTTTTTCGAATCTTCAGCAACATGACATCAGATATTTGCAAATAAAATCCTATTAAAATCTTTCTGACAATTGTGAACAAAGATTAATTTTCATATTGTTTAAGTATAATCATTGATTATTTAACTGGGTAATAATATTTTTTAGAAGTAACTTAAATTTCTTATAAAAACGGAAGTATTTATTGCATCATTCATAGAATTCAAGTTTGAATATTAACCAAGTTTTTTAAACTTTTATAAACTCTTTATACTAGAATATATACTAGTTTTTACTAAGTACTAGTATATACTAAATACTAGTATAAATTATAAAAGTTTAAAAAACTTGGTTAATATTCAAACTTGAATTCTATGAATGATGCAATAAATACTTCCGTTTTTATAAGAAATTTAAGTTACTTCTAAAAAATATTATTACCCAGTTAAATAATCAATGATTATACTTAAACAATATGAAAATTAATCTTTGTTCACAATTGTCAGAAAGATTTTAATAGGATTTTATTTGCAAATATCTGATGTCATGTTGCTGAAGATTCGAAAAAATAAAAGACTTTCAAAAAAATATACGACCTACATATTCGATGACTGAAGTGAAAATGGCTAGTGTCTTGGTATAGACTCATATCAGTTAGATCACGTGATTGATAATACAATCTGATTGTAGATAAGACAATCAAAAGGCACGAGGAAGGCACGTGATATCTAATTGATTACGTCACAATCTACCACGTGATAAGCTCATCATCTCTTTTCTGAGTTCAAACATGGTGAGTTCATTATTTTTATATAAATGTTTAAGTATGTATGTATTAAAATTTTAAATTGAAGAATTTAATAATAGATTGTTTATTTTTTTTTTTTTTTTTTTTGTTTCGATGTGTATAACTATAAAATAAAATGTGGGTAGGATGTTAACATAAAGAAGATTTATCTTATGAAACGCATATATAGCGATAGGTAAATTCACTTTTAATAAATTACAAAATAATTTTTGTTATCTTATAATATTAAAAAAATTGCTGATTTTTTAAACTTTTTAATAACTAAAGAATATTTTAATTTAATGTTTTATATATACTATATATATTTTAAGTGTATACTACAAAACATAATTAAAAGGAGGAATCCGTATACATATACTCAAATACAAATAGAAAGGAAATATAGGACATGCAAATACAAAGGAAATATAGGACAACTCATTCTTGTTAAATTGTAGGTTTTAGCAGCTTGTAATGTTTTTAACATTTTTGGAAAATAATTTTATTAACTTTCAAAAGCATTTTAAATATTTTTTGTAACTAAAATATTTATTCATACATTGCTTTTGTAAAAGTGCAGTTACAAAATGTTGATAGTTAATCATTGTATTAATTCAAAACTTTCTTATAATGTTATTATACTAACTTGTAATACTTGAACTGCAATTGATGTGATTTATTTGTATGAATACTTGTATTCAGTATCTTGATTAATCGATTGATATGATTAATATGAATCATTGATTAATATGAATGATTGGTTGACTGATATGAATGATTGTTTGATTGATTGATATGATTGATATGATAGCTTGATATGATTAATATGATTTATTGATCGATATGATTAATTGATATTATTGTTTGGTTGATTAATATGATTGATTGGTTTGATTTATTGATCTATATGACTGATTGATATTATTGTTTGGTTGATTAATATGATTGATTGGTTTGATTTATTGATCGATATGATTGATTGATATTATTGTTTGGTTGATTAATATGATTGATTGATTGGTTTGATTTATTGATTGATATCATTGATTGGTTAATTGCTATGACTGATTGATATATGATTGATTGTATACTTGTATTCGCAATCTAATTCAACTTTTTGATAACTTATTTAATTATGAAAGTCAGATACATATACAGTTAGGTGAACTGACTTTTGATAACATAATTTATTAAGTTTTTTTTTTTTAATTTTGATAACTTAATTTTGATAACTTAATTTTGAAAACTTTTTACAAAGTTTTTTTTAACTTTTAAATTTTATAAACTTTTTAATATATATTTTTTTTATTTACAAATTATTTTTTTTTTTAATTTTGAAAACTTTTTTTTTTAATTACAATTTTTTTTTTAATTTTGAAAATATTTTTTATAAAAAAAAAATTTTTTTTTTGTAAACTTTTTAATATTTTTTTTATTTACAAAGTACTTTTTTTTAATTTTGAAAACTTTTTTTTTATTTACAATTTTTTTTTTTAAATTTTGAAAACATTTTTTATTTAAAAAGTTTTTTTTTTTATTTTGAAAACTTTTTATTTAGAAAGATTTTGTTTTTTTTAATTTTGTAAACATTTTTTTTTTTTATAAGTTACTTTTTTTTTAATTTAACTTACAAATATTTTTATAAGTATATATATTAATCTAACACTTTTATAGGATAAAAAGAAGTATTAAACTGAAACATAATGAAAGTCACATGCATGTATACATATACGAATAGGTAAACTCACTTTTGAAAACTTAATGTATTAAGTTTTTATAATTTTTTTTTTTTTAAATTTTGATAAATTAATTTTTTTTTTTGAGTTTTTTTTTTTAACTTTTGTAAACTTTTTAATATATTTTTTTTAAAACTTTTGTAAACTTTTTAATATTTTTTTTTTTAACTTTTGTAAACTTTTTAATATTTTTTTTAATTATTATTATTTTTTTTTATAAAGATTTTTTAATTTTGAAAACTTTATTTTTTTTAACTTTTCAAATATTTTTTTTAATGAGTTTCTTAATTTTATTTTTTAAACTTTTTAATTTTCTAAACTTATTATTATTATTGAAAACTTTTTTATATAATTAAGTTTCACACACACATATATGTATATATTAGAAAGTAGAAATTATACTATTAAGATTATTAGTTTAATATTTTAAACTTGTGTTAATTTTTTAATTGCTAAAGAATTTTTGATTTCTTTAGTTATATACATATGCAAATTTAAGTCTAACACTCTATTAAAAGTTCTAAAAGACATAACAAAATAAACATACACTTTAGAAAAATAAACACACACGTATTAAAAAGGATAGCAATACATTTTATTTTACTATTTTAAACAATTCGTTTTGAATTGTTTCTACATGAATGTTTGATAAAAAGTTTTCACTAACACAATCCACTCCGTTTAAAAATGAGGAAATAACAAAATCTAAATCTATAAGTGTTAATAACATCTCTCCTAGTTTTTCAAATTTTTGTCGATTATTTAGTATACAACAGGAATGAGGGCTTTGAGATTTTTGATTAAAAATACATCCATCACATTCAAAAATGCGGTTTAGTATAGTTAATACATTATTCTCAATACATGTTATAAGTTTAGACTGCAACATGAGTTCATTTTCTGTAGATATATGACCAATGATACATTTCTGCCTAATTAAGCTTGGTATATGGTTTGCATATATATGCTGAAGAAGTTCCTTATTCAAATCATGTATTTTTTCTTTTAATTTCAGCAACTGATACTCGTTTAAGTCAATGTGAGAATAATTCTTTAAATTTTTAATTCGCATGATAGAATTATTAAAATTTAACACTAATATCATGTTATTAGAAACAAATGAGGAACTTTTATATCTCAAATTAAATGAAAAAATTTTCTTGCAAAATTCGAACCAGCTGTTAACATCCATAATAATACCATTTTTCGTTAGAATTTCTTCACTAGTAAGCCCACTGCGTTTAAATTCTCGAATATGAATATGAAATTGTCTATTATGCAACTTTAAAATTAAAAAGATACAGTCACTGAGTTCTTCTCGAAATACAATAGGATGATTGGATTTGCTAGTTTTAGACTGCGGAATGACATTCGTAGGTGGGGTTGTGCTTTGTAATTCATCACTTGCTTTAGAAAGGTTGCTTGGTTGGGAATCAGAAACCTCTTGGTCAATAGTACGTTCTTGAAAGGATTCGTCTTGGGAAATTATGTTACTAGCTGGGCTCGAGGTTAAAGCGGATTCAAAATTCATGTCTTTGAAAAATATATTCAAATAGTCCTCGACAGAAATTGATTCTTGGCATGAATTCTTGAAAGATGTAGTATCATCATCAAAGTTTGGGATAAAAAAATTCATATCGATTTCAGATTTCACATTCGGTGAGTAATCAGTAGTGGATAAATCACGTGATATTGTTCCACAGTCAGTGTTTAATAAATTAGGAATTTCCAATCTTGGTATATTTAATTCACTCGCAGAAGTGGGATCATTAGGTTCTTCTAAACGTTGATACTTTGAAGAAGAAGCCACTTTGTCGGAAGATCTTTTTAACATATTTACTACAGAACCCATTTTCAAAAAATAAAGGTAGCATTAGATGAAGTTAGAATAAAAATCTGTTGGAAACTGAATGTTTAGAAACAGCACATCCCTTAATATACGTTAAAAATCAGTGTCGGTTACAGATAAACACTTAAAAGAATTAGTAATGCCATTAATTTTAGTTTAAGTCTAAAAATATATATATAAACAGTTTATTTAAGTGGTGAATAATATATTATGTCAATGGTTTTATCCTTTTTTGAAGAATAGTATGGCAACACAAGGTAACAATTTTTATATTTACAGTATATGATATTTAATGTTAATAGTTTTAGTTTTATTCTTTTTTTGAAGAATAGTATGGCAACACAAAGTAACAATTTTTATATAAGTGGTGTATGATATTTAATGATAATGATTTTAGTTTTATTCTTTTTTGTTTTGAAGAATTCAATGGCAACACAAGGTAACAGTTTTTAAAAAAGTGGTTAATGATATATTATGTTAATGGTTCTATGCTTTTTTAAAGAATTGTATGGTAATAAATGATAATATTATTATTATTGAGCAATAACAATTGTTTATACAAACAACGAGTGATATATTAAACTTTAAAAATAATTATAAAAAAATAGAAATATTGAAAAATAACTATTTCAAGGGATAATTTCAGACTTTCAATATGAAATTAGTAAAAGATAGTTAACTCATTATTCATTTGATAAGAAATTGAAAAAAAAAATAGTAAGTAAAGTCGTTACGACTTCATGAGTTATTAAAAATCACAAGTTGTTCTAACAAAAATAAACAGACAACAGCTTTTTCATTTACACATTATTTATTCGTCATTTTCAATAGTTACAATAGTGAGAACATGAGTACACATATTTCAAAAAGGTATAAACATTTCAAATCATGTTATATTTTAAAGGTGAATAGTTCTAAATTCAATATTTTATCTAATGTCCAATTAAAACCACGTCTGGTGGACTTCTCATAGGACTTAATAATTTTTGCAAAGGTATCCTCAACATGTTCAGATAAGTTTTGTTTCGTTAATTCAAGTATAGTTTTTGAATGGAAATAGGGTGTGGCAATCTCTAATACACCCTCCTGTGTTACACGATATACAACAACTTGTACACTTGCATACCATTTCATCGATCTTTTAACTTGAATCTGGTAGTTTAATTCGTTTAAAACGTGCGAATGAATACTATTAAAAAATGTGTTAAAGTCTGTAACATTCTCCTCGTTAGAGTTGATTACAGTTTTAGTAAATATGTTTAACGCATTTTGCCTTTTAAAATGCTTAACCTTCTCAAAAAACATATCTTTTAAAGAGGATGAATTATCAATTTTGCATCTAACTCTCTGTGAAGTTTTTAAATGATATAAAAAATCGGAGTTGGGATTGAATATTTCACTACGCTGAATACATTTATCGTTTTTGGAGGACTTGTGGATCTTCATGTGTTTTAATAAGTCATACTTTCTTGAGTACGCTTCACCGCACGATTCACATTTATGTTGGGAAGGAATCTTTAAATGGGATAGTTTATGACGATTCAAAATAGCCTTTCTAGAGAATGCTTTTTGGCAGATGTCGCATAAAAATGGTCTTTCTTCTGAATGAATCATCAAATGTTGTTTTAAATTGCCTTTTCGTGAAAAAGATTTGTTGCAAACAGTACACAAAAAAGGTGGCTTCTGTTTCTTCAGTTCTGATGAGGAGGATTCCGCTTCATCATCTGAAACGGGTTCTACTTTAGGTTGTACTATTAATCCCATGTCTTGATCATTTAATCTTGATGAAAAATATTGATTATTCAAACGTGATACATCATCGCTTAACATAGTAGAATGTTCATCTTGAAAACTAGCCATATTATCTTAAGTGAAAAAAGCGTCTTCACACACTCAAAAAATAGCAAACACTAATGAAAAAGTCTCGTTTCATTCAATTTTATATATAATCATAGGGGGCACATGTTAAAAAATTATTACGATAGTGCAAATCATGTAATATGATTGGTGCAAAAATTTCAGAAAAACACGTGGCATAAAAAAGTATGTGTAGGAAGTTCACAGGAAGTGAATCAATCCAAAGGGTTTTATGTAATGTTTAAAAAGTATATGATTCATCATGTTACGTTTTTGAATTCGTCATTCTAAGGTTTTACATTTTAATTTTATTATTTCAGTGAAATATATGACAAACCAATGGTTTAATTCAAACTAAATTTATTAAACTGTATAAAAGAATGAGTTGAATTGAAGTAGTAGTTTTAAAATTCATTAGAACTAGTGTAGAATCATCAAATCATTATCTATTGCAATAACAAACTATGAGTTGATTCAATTTATAATAATTGATAAATAGAAAATCTGACAAATATTTCAAACTTTTGTTTAAAATCTGTAAACAAGTGGAATAATCTCTTCAATAGTTATCAATATTTACATATTAGCTATTTTCTGTTGAAAAAAGCTGATTAGACTTATCGGATGTTTGTGATAGATAGTGAGTAACGTTGATAAAAGGGTTTAGGAAGTGTATTTCAGACGATTAAATGAATATGATATGGTTCACAAGAAAAAGTATAATTTTAAAATTAGGTAAGAGGATTAATACTGGTAAAAACAATGTTTAATTCAAATCGTTTGGTAGCCTTCTAATCGATCTAAAAAAATGACTTGCTTATTAAAGAAATATAAAAAATTAATTATTTCTTCAATTTAAACATAAATTGTATTAACTTCCCTAGTATAAGAAAGAGGAAGAGGTAAGTATTTTTAAAAATATGTAGTGTTCAAAAGTAAGTTAGAAAATATTGGGGCGCGGTTTGAATAGTGGATAGCTTATCAGTTACAAAAAATGAAATTTGAATGGGAGTTCGCAGGTTCGAAACCACGGCTTTCTAAAATGATCATACATTTGTGCGTAAAATAATTAAACTCTCGTACGTAAAATCGATAAAATAAGTTAAACTAAAAATAAAAATCATACACATTAAAAGAATTCGCAGAGTGAGCAGTTAAAATGGGTATTAATGAGTTATCTTAAGAAACCAACCTCTCTTTGCGCATACAGAAGGAGGAATACAATTTTTTGTTTTGAAACATCTAAAATCTAAACATATAGACATAGTTTCTTGGCTCGATTAGTTAAGTCTTCAACATATCATCGAGCCAAGAGACTATTTTGCAGGTTCAAACCTTCCTCAAAACTTTTCAAAAATAAAATACTATTTTCTATAATAAATTCGCACTACCGCATACAGATGGCAGCATCAAAAATTTTTTTCAGAAAACATAAGACATTTTTTATCTTCATTCAAATTCTAAGACAATTCAGAAAAAAAAAAAAAAAAAAAAAAAAAAAAAAAAAAAAAAAATCACCCTTAAAAATTAAGCCCCCCTAAAAAAAAATAAGCCCCTCTAAAAAATTTAGGCTCCTCAAACTCCCTTTCGAAAATACTTACATCTCTATCTTATAGTATGATATTTCCATTTCTACTCTAAGTTGATTCGAAGAAAAAAAAAAATTAAGCCCCCCTAAAAATAAGCCCCACTAAAATATTTAGACCCCTCAAACTCCCTTTCGAAAAGACCTATGTTATAGTATGATATTTCCATCTCTACTCTAAGTCGATTCGAAAAAAAAAATAATAAGCCCCTCTCAAAAATTAAGCCCCCTCAAAAATTAAGCCCCCTCCAACATTTAACCCCTCCTACTATAGGATAAGTCTCCCAACAGGTGGATTCCTCCCTCCTCCTCCATCCACAAGGTGGATTCCTCCCTCCTCCTCAATCCTCCCAATCCACAATCCACCTTATGACGCTGAACTGTCCTTTTTCCCCTACTGATAGCGATCAACAATATACTCATCTTTTTATCCACAGCTCATAAAAAAAAATCACTCCTACTGGCAATCCCCCCCCCCCCTCCGATAACCCAATCAGAAATAGGCTTTTTGAAACAAAAGATTGATAAATAGTAACAACCGGTTAATAGTAGATACTAACCGATTTTTCCTCCAACTTTTGCAACAGCAATTGAAATCTTTCTTCAGCTTTTGTACGCGGAAAACTGGAAGTTAAAATGCACATTTTAACTTTTTAGCTTTAGCAGCACATTTTTGTCATTTCACATCAGGTTTTTCTCTTTACCCGGGGTACCGTTTCCAGAAATTCTGTTTAAAACGCCAACTTTGACATTTTCTGGAAGATCTTTCCCATTTATCAAAAAATGGAAAACGCCATTCTATCACATAGTTTCTGAATAATAACACCTCCCAGTTTCATGCGTTTCCGAACAAAAATGAATTCAGAAATGTGTCAGAAAGCAGCTCCTTTGGATTTGAGAACAACCTTAAGGCTGTTCTCAACAGGCACAAAACGTTTTGACACATTTACAAATTCCTTTGTTAACGGAAAGATATAAAATTGGAAAGCCTGACCATGGAAGCGATTAGGAATCGAACTGTTTTTTCATTTTTTAATCAATAAATTAGCTATTGATTTATAAGCGATTTTGATCACGTAACACGGCATTTTTCTCCCCTTATTGACTGGATTTTCTTCTTTCGTTCGGAAGTGCGGTTCAAAATGCCAACTTTAACAGTATTTTCTTAAAGATCTATTGCGTTTACAAGAAAACGGAAAAAACAGTTCGATGACATAGTTTCTGAATAACAACACCTTCTAGTTTCAGGCGTTTCCGAACAAAAATGAATTTAAACTTATGTCAGAAAGTTGACCCTTTGGATTTGAGAATAGCCTTAACAGTTATTGAAAATTTTTAAAAATTTAGCGCAGGGCAAAATGGCTCACTGTCACCCTCTCCCTACGCTTACGAAAACTTTTCGTACGTTTAGCTTTGACTTTTTTAGACGAACTACTTTGCGAACAGGACGTGAATGCAATCAAATATTTTCACTATGAGTGTGTCATAATAAAACACTCCCATTTCAAATTGACAATCATGTGCTTAAAAATAGAAAAGGACGAAAAAAAATATTGCAACGTATGTTGCGATTCGACAATAATCCGCAAAACACAAAAAAGTTTCCCGCAAAAACCTTCGTCATTCGGTGTGCCGTCTTTCGCGGTGTCGCGTTACAGCTCGAACAAAAGAGGTACGGGGAGTGACGCTTGGCGTTCTCTTGTGTGTCACAAAGCAGTGGCCTGAGTCCTGCCCAGTCACTCCCCCTTCCTGTGTGCCCGACACGCGTCTCTTTTGACGATGTTTTAGGACACATTGTTCTGCGTGATGTGTGGGCGTGATGCGTACGTAAAAAGGTCGCAGAACGGAAACATGTTACATGGCGTTATTGATACTCTGGAAAAAAAGAAACGTTTATGATGTATCTATCCTTGTGAATGGAGATCTATTTATCAGATGGTGAGGTGAAATTCGTGCACAAGGATTCCAAAATTCGATTCCCCAATTTAATTTTCCTCTTCTTAAGGGAAAAAAAAAATGAACAAAAGTTTGTTTAGGAATGTACAATGTTGTGTAAGAATAAAATTCAAGAAACAAGACTTCACTATGGTTCATTTTTTTTCAACTTACGGATGGCCTTAGTCACTATAAGGATCGTTCACGTATTACGTAAGCAGTAAGTGGGGGAGAGGGGGGGGTCACGAAAATTCTTACGTAAGCATTAGACAACGAAGCAACTATAGTTTAACAACAAAAAGCAAAATAGTATGATTTAGATGAGCGTTCTGCAGATGTTGAACGACTTGAGAAAAAAGATATGCAGTAAACAAGGACTGGAAACGAGGATCATTCCAGCCCACCACTACATTGAAAGCTTAAAAATAGACAATGCAGAAACATGGATTCAAAGATCTTGGACAACAGACTCAAATGTGAACGCCAAACACAAAATATTCCTATGATTCTTGTTAAAATTTTTAGTTATGTGCCTAAATAAGTTAGGGCCGGCTGTATTTCTTAAAGTTTTTTTTTTTGTTGTTGTTGTTGTTGTTCAATGCGATAAATAATAATACGTATATAAAAACTATTTTGTATTCTCTGAATTGTTTAATGCCATAAGTAACAATATATTAGACCGATTTTTTTTTCTTCAATACCGCAACCCCTATGTGTCTGTTTATGCAAATTTGCTGGATTAATAATGCAATTTATCGCTAACTGTAATTTTTTATGGCAAATAGTGTTGATGTTAGAATGTCATAAAACCTTACGTAAGCAAAGGGGGGGGGGGGTCTAGTATTTGCTTATTTTTCCTTACAAGGGGGAGGGAGGGGTACAAAATGACTAAAAATGTGCTTACGTAATACTTGAACGGCCCCTAACTAGTTTCTATGGAAAGCCCAGATAACTCGTTTTCCACTCTTTTCATTCTTGACTACTCCGTAAGCACCGCGCTGACTGACTTGACTAATAAAAGCTCTGAAACAACCTCAAATGTAGTGTGAAAAAAGTATCCGAATGGGGAACTCAGAACCCCTAGAGAAACACCCTCAAAATTATATGCTTGTCTTCGTGAAAAATAGTATAGCGTTAGCGATAACAAGATTTATTCACAGAATGTCTTATCACGCGCAATTCATGGAGATATAAAAGCTACAATTTTTTTTTTTTTTTTTTTTTTTTTTTACAACATTCAATCGCACAAATACGTACAATACAATGTCATCAAAAAACCACATACGGTCGTTTCAAGGATTCTTGGATTCCCTACCTCAGTGCGAAAAATAAATAAAGAAATAAATAAATAAAAATAAAAGTTTAAAACTGGTTCAAAAAACCCCTCGGTTATAGCCCCGTGTACTGGCTAATGAATTGACTGAAGTGGCGAAAGTAAGAATTTATATAACCGAAAGAAATGACGTAACTGACAGAAAACACGAGACACTACGCAGGGTTCCCCCACACAAGCGAAAGAAAAGGTGTGCTAGTCATGTCATTCATCAAGTTTATGTATGTAAAAAACTTCGTAAAAAATCTATATCAAAAACTGAATTACACATTCGAATTTTTTTAGCAGAAAAATTAAACTGGCGGTTGGAATCCCAACAATGTTTAACTATGGCAAATTTTACCCAATTCTTGCCTTTTAACATAATTCACGTTGTTATGTAAAGCATTTCAAGAATCGAGCACCGTTGGATGCAGCCTCTAAAAGAGGCTCATTTTAAAATAATTAATTTCTCCGAAACTAATCGTACGAATTTCGTGAAAATTTGTATTTAGGCTAATTGAAGGGTGTAGAATTTATTTATAGTGTCAGACTTGGGTATTGTCATTGAAAAAAACAAAGTTTGGGTTCGTTTTGATATGTAGATGCCCAACTAAGCAAATTATATACACATCAATAGAAAATTATATATACATCAATTATATATAGAGTAGACCGAGGCTAGTTGGCCATAGCGGCACGTTGGCCCAGTCGCGATATTTTTTAAACTTTCCGTTAGATGGCATTGTCAGTCCAGCCATGTATGTGTTGTTTCTCTTTCCTCCTGCAACATCAGCGCCATTGAAGTCGTCCATTAAAGAACCAGCGAGACATTTTTCTTAGTTTGCGTGAGTATTCGACATAGTTTATTTATATAATTATTCTTTCAAATTAACAGTAATTCAAATCAGATAAGAGAGAAATAAATTCTTCTTAGTATCTAGCGTGATTACAACTTCTTCAGCGCCACACTGCTTTTTCATGAGAATGCTGAAATATTTTTTTTTTATTATTAATGAAAATTGGTGTATGTGGTTTCCCGAAGAATTGGATACTGGCGAGCTTGACTTGGATATCTAAGCTTTATAAATATAGATTATTAATAAAATATACCTATTCTTGACTATACATTCAAACGTGTACATGAAAACAATTTAACAGATCGTAGCTTTTACACAGGGTATTCACAGGAGCGAGATTCTGCTTCCTAAATGAATATTAGATAAGGACGGTTCTTATTCACGTCCTAATGGTTCAAAGACCAACACCCTTATCTAACAGGGTCTAATAGAGTTACTTAAAAGTCTCGGTGCAAAGTCTTAATCACACACACAAAAGAAAAAATGGTTAGTTTGCAGTTTCTCTTTCTTCCAGATCTTTTGCCAGTTCAATTAAAAGAGTCATTCTGTAAATCAGTAGGGCTGCCATCTGTTGCAGCGGAATCAAAATGGTATTAATAGTTCAGTTCTTTGTAGTCTTGTGAAACACTGGTCAGGAAGTAGCGACATCTTTTAACATATTTCAAAACAAAGGTAAAGACGGAATAATACCTTACACTATTTCTTACAATTTTACATTTTGATATATAGTATTCAGAAAAATAATTGTTCGTAGTTATTGTAGGGCATGTTTGTTTATTGAAATGCTTTCAAAATAATTCCTTACAATCATGGAAAATACAAATGGCGATATGGGGTTAGTTGGCCCATTTGGCACGGGGCAGGTTCGCCCGGCGGGCCAACGTGCCCCATAGCAATTTGACTCTGGAGGGGGGGGCTGGAATTTTGATAGTTTTAATGAATAATTTCAATAAATATTCCTTATTATTTTAACTAATTTATTACTATTAATTAATAGTAAGGAATTATTTTATTAATTGAATTCCTGGTTATTCCAGTCAATCTTTTTTAAAAATGAAGTTATAACGTTGTTTACCTCCTACCCACATTAAATCAGCTTCTCTGTTGTAAAAACATTAATTTTCATAATTATTAAAAAAAACCCTGTTGGCTTAGTAGATTTCAAAGTTAAGTACTAATTTCACCAATAATTTAACTGATTAATTGAATGTGATTTTTTTAATCACCTCCTTTTAATCTTAATGACGTTATTTTACATAAAATAAAAGCGTGTGCTTTAAGTCTTAAAATTGAAATATGTTTTGCAGTAGAGTCCCGATTATCTGAGTCCCGCTTAACCGAGTTATTTTCTTCTGATGGACTGGTGGCTTCTATTATTATGAAGCAGCTATTATAAATGAAGCGTTAGGTTTTTTTTTTTTTTTTTTTTTTTTTTTTTTTTTGAAAAAAAAATTATGGCCATTTTTTTTTTTTCCATTCTGACCAGAAAATCAGAGTTGTAACTTTTTACGGCTGCTCTTTCATCTTCACCTAACGCTTCGTTTGTAATGGCTGTTTCATAATAATAGAAGCCACCAGTCCACCAGAAGAAAATGAAGTAATGGAAATGCCGGGGGGCGACACTAAATTCTGGAAAAGCAGAATTCCTGTTCTCTAGTTTGTATTTATTTTATTTTTCCACGACTGTACTTGGGAAAACAACAAATTTGAGAAACAGAATGATATTCGAGTCATATGCACTTAATATAAAAATAATAAGAATAAAATAATATAAATTTTCTCATTTTTGTGACACATGGTACAGTAAAAATGATGGCGATGGAAACAATACTTTTATCCGACTAACATAATAGTTACTGAATTTTTAAGCTGCTTACTGATCATGATTACGTTAGAGGCCTTAGCATCTTTACACCTATTTTCCTTTAATCTTGCATATTAATGATTTCTAGCCCTCCCCCCTTTTCTAATCCTTTATGATTAAAAGATCTTTATCAACTGAAATGTGATCGGTTTTCCTCTCGGCAAGAGGCTGGGGAGTAACTGATGACTCTCGGGAGACCTATCAATACACAATCTAATTCATTTAATCCGATAATAAAATCTTACTAGGTACCCAGAGAAAGTCAGTAACTGAATTCAATTATAGAAGCAAAATTTTAGAAATTCAATCTGAGCTCTTCTGTTGAAAAAAATAATCAAATAAATCAAATCAAACCTATATGCTATAATATTATAATAAAAAAGAAAAGTGCCCAGTTAAACTGATGGCATTGAGCTCACAGTCTATTCACACTAATTGTATATTATTCTCTTACTTCAAAGAATAATATCTAATATAATAAAAATAAATTAAGTAGGAGATTAGCCCCCCCCCTACTCGTTCCCCCCTTTATACTTTACCAATGAACCTTCAAATCTAATCAGGGAAGCGCCTTATCATAATAAATCGGTATACCAAATTTGAAGCAAGTCGGATAACAAAACCCATTTATCTAAAGTAAGGGGGTATAACCCCCCTCTCCTCCAGATCTCCCCTCTATACTTAAACAATGAACCTCCAAATCTTATCAGGGAAGTGCGTTATGAGAATGAACCTAGACAAAAATTTGAAGCAAATCGGGTATTTCTATCAAGAGTTATCGCGTTACGTAACGTACATACAGAACGTGCGGGCACATTAGCTCTCTGGTTTTGATAGCCTAGCTTAAAGAGTAATGTTTGTTTGTTTGTTTTTGCGCTTGTAGGGTAATCTCTGGAACTACCTAACCGATTTAAAAATAATGTTAACAAAATGATCGTGACAGTCCTTGTTCCAACATAGGTTACATTTTATATCGGTGTCATTCGCCACATGGTGTCATAGGAGCGAAAAACGTTCCAAAAAAGCGATTTTTTTTTGTTACTGAGAGCTTTAGGGCAATTCAAAAGAAATGGGGACAAGGTGACCATTTTTTCAAAATATTTTTTTGTTCACAAATTAGGTATCATTTTAAAGGTTATAAATTGAAATACAAGAAAATAACAATAAATAATCCAGAATTTTAATCTCAAAGGAGTTATAAGGCTTTGAATAGAAGTATTATAGACATGTTACCATGACTCATTTTTAAAATATTTTACAAATTGATATTTTGGACTGAAATTAAAGTATTTTTTAAATTGTAACCAATTCAGATACCTGCTAAATACTTTAGAAGAGTGTAGCATATGTAAATTATGTTCAAATTGCATTTTTTTTTTTTTAAGCTCTTTTATACTAGGCAGTTTGGGAAAATTACGTCCGACACCAAATTGCTTAAAAGTTTATATTGTATAAAATTGGTTGGAGTATTTTACAAAAGAATTTCCCTACAAATAATGATTTTATATACTATTGAAAATATGCAATTAAATTGAATTTGAAAAAATTATTTTTTAAAAAATGAACAGTGTTGGGCGTAAAAAATGTTTTACGTCCGACACCACTTACATCCGACACCAGAATTTATAAAACTAATACTAGGTTTATGTGCACCACATGCTTAAGTTTTAAAAATATAAGTAAAACTAAAATAATTTTTGTTATTTCCATGGTTTTTAGTTGTTAAGAATTTGTAAAATTCCATTTTTTTTTTTTTTTTTTTATTGATGAAATTTTGCAATAGGTATAAAAATTTTGTCATGTTTCTTACCAAAGCTTGTAGCTTTATATTTTATCAGAAGCACTGAACTCAAAAGGCACTAAATAATTACACTAGAAACATCTAAACTCTCTGAATTATAGAAACATCTCAACTCAACTCCAGAGCTCATTTCATGCTTTGCTCACTTCAACTCAACTCCAAAATTTATTCCATTTTTTGCTCACCGCCATGTGTTTAGTTCCTAGTTCCTACTGTTTTTGATGCTTGGAACATAATTTTGATTGCAAGAAAATTTGTACAGCACTCCTGGTAAGTAATGTAGTTTTATTTTGAAAATATACTAATTTGTCAATATTGATTTTTATTAAGAATTCATATTTTTTTTTTTTTTTTTTTTTTTATTCAGAAATTAATTTGAAAATTTTCTACACACATTTTTCTTATAAGAAAATTTAAGTGAAACATTTAGAGATTAAATTATGAATAAAATATTAACTGAATTATTACTTACAAGTAATTGAATATAGTTTTTTTTTAATCAATATTTGCAGAATATACTTAAAAAAAAAAAAATCATGGTTCTATTTATATCTTAAGATTCATTTTGAATTGATTCAAGTACTTTCTGAATTTAAAAATCTCTATGATATCCCTACAATTATTTAATCATTACTTTATTTTAAATGCAGAGATGCCTCTCACCAACAAAGAAAAGATGGCCCGTCGACGAGCCAAAATAGCTTCAGATCCAGTTAAAAGAGAGGAATATTTAAAATCTGAAAGGGAAAGGGGAAAAAAGGAGAGAGAAATACTGAGAAAGTCTATGAATGCTCGTCAGTTGAAAAATTTTAAGGCCAAGGAAAGTGCCCGTGTTAAGGCAATTTACAAGAAAAAGCGAACAGAAACTGCAGGCACAAGTATTCTTATAAGCCCTGCTGAAGAATTACACAAATTGCCATATAAAAACAAATGTGCTTTTAAGAAAGCAGTCTACAGAGCTTCTCGCAATCTGCCTACATCTCCAAGCAAGAAAAAAATTGTTGTCACAATATTAGCAAAATCATGTGGTTTGGAACTATCTCCACATACACCATCGACGAAAGCATCATCATCATTGAGTATAGATAAAAAAAACTCTGACTTTGGTAGAGGATTTCTACCACAATGATGAAATTTCATGGCAAGCCCCTGGTCGGAAAAATAGATTGCTAATCAGAAATGTGGATAATGATGGTAAAATACAGAAAACCCATGTGCAACTACGGTACATGCTCATGTCATTGCGTGAGGCATATGAAGAGTTTCGCAAGAACTATTCTGATGCTAAAATTGGTGTATCCAAATTTTCAAATTTGCGTCTTGATCACATTCGTCTATTTGACAAAATACCACATAATGTATGCTTCTGTACTTATCACGAGAACATTAGGCTGATTTTATAGGCTCTAAAATCATGCACTAATTTAAGCACTGAATTTTCAGAATTTGGAAAGCAAATTGTTTGCAGTCCTTCTGAAAGGAGCTGCATGTATTCTGAATATGAAGTTTGTACGAATAAAATTCTTTCATTCAAGCCACATGCTGACATCGAATCTGCTACAACAAGGTATTTTCGGTGGCAGAAAAGTGACAAAATATCAAAAGTAGAAATATTAAGTACATTTAAGGATGTATTTGCAGAACTGTTAAAGCAGGTTAAGTATTTCCTTCTACATACATACATAAAAAGAGAGCAGGCCATCATGGCATTTGAGAAATTAAAATCAGAAGTTAATACAGAAAATGTTGTAATACAGGTGGATTTCTCTGAAAATGCTGCCATATTACAGCAAAATGAAATCCAGTCAGCACATTGGGCACACTCCCAAGTAACAATTTTTCCAGTTCATACATGGATTTCTAAAGAAGTATCTAAAAGTTTTGCAATTATTTCCGATACAACGGACCATACAAAACTTACTGTGTATAAGTTTATTAATTATGTTTTTGAATGTTTAAAAGATGAATATCCAACTATTAAAAACATTCATATGTTTTCAGATGGGCCCAGTTCCCAATTTAAATAACGATACTTGTTCTCGAACTTGTATTTGTTCGAGCAAGAACACAATGTAAAGTTAACGTGGAACTTTTTTGCTACGTCCCACGGGAAAGGGGTAGTAGACGGCATCGGTGGCACAATAAAAAGGACTGTATGGAGACACATAAAAGCTGGGAAGGTGTGTGTAAATACACCAAAAGAGTATGCGTCAATAGCTTCAAAACTGATTTCAAATGTGCATGTGAAGTACATATCATCCGATGAAATCATGTACAATTCTGCATTTTTACATGAATATTGGGAAAAAATCCCCCCAGTGCCTAATATCCATTCGGTGCACTGTGTAAAAGCAACCTCATCAAATACAATTATTGTTTCAGATACATCTCTGACAGACAAAAAAAAAGTCTGTAATTTTATTTACTGAGGAGTTGTCAGATAGCGAAATGTCTGATTGCTCTGTAAATATGATGCCCCCCATACTTATGAAATTGCATGACTGGGTAGTTGTTAAATATGAGTCTGCACTCTATCCAGGATGCATCACCCAGATAAATGGGGATGAAATTGAAGTATCTGTGATGCATAAGGCAGAAGGCCATTTTAAATGGCCAGAAGTTGAGGACAAAATTTTCTACACGCAAGAAAACATTGTGAAGGAAATTTCACCGCCTACTCCAATTGGTAGTAGGGGTCAATTTACATTTACAGAAAAAATTTAAACTTATAAATGTATATGTAAATATTTAAATATAATTGTAACTAATGTGCTATTCCAGATAGTTTGTAAAAATAAAGGCGATATGCTAATTAAGTTTTCTTTAAAAAGCTTTATTTACATCCGACACCAAACTAATTTTGCATATTTTACGTCCGACACTAAAGATTAAAATCAACGTTTTGCAACTTAATACCGCATTAATTTGATGAAAATGTGAGAGTTATTTATCTTTCATCAATGCTCTTTAATATGAAAATAATTACAATATTACAGAATAAACCATTCAGCTGAATATTAGATTTCAGTTTGATGTCTCTCATTCTTATGTCTTTTTCTCTTACGTCCGACACCATGAGATTTTTTTTTTTTTTTTTTTTTTTTTTTTTTTTAAGTTTAATTTTTGCTAGAAATTATTTTTATGCTTTATGTTTGTATATGCATAGGTAAGTATTAAGAAAAAATATTTGGATCAGTATGATTATTTTATCTCTAAGATTTTTAAGTTTTTATATGAGTAAATTTTGTGCAAATTTTACGTCCGACACTGTGGAATTGCCCTTTAACTGGATGAAAATATGAGAAAAGATTTCTAAAAGCGTTCTAAATTACGATTGCTGTAGAATCTCAAGACATACCAAACCGATTTCAAAAGAAATGACTGCAAATTTATGGTGACAGTCCCTACTCCAACATGTGCTATATTTTATGTCGGTGGCACTATCACCAGCGGGTTGCATGAGCAAAAAACGTTCTAAATTCTGATTTTTGTGACGCTGAAGGAGCTAGAAACTTGAAATTTGGCATGGTAGTTACTTATCAGATATAAATAACAGTCTAACAACTAAGAAATGGTCGCGAAAAGAAAAAAAAAATAGAAATTTAAAACGGGTGAAAATACGCTAGAACCGTTTCTAAAAACGTTCTAAATTACGATTTCTATGCAATTATTAAAGACAGAAACTTGAAATTTGGCGTGAAAGATACGTATAAGAAATGTAAAAGCTCTCTAAAAACAGTTTCTAAAAATTCCAAATTTAAAAGAGTGAAATGAGCAAAAAGCGTTCTAAAAATGTTCTAAATTGCGATTTCTATGAAATCTCAGGAAATATTTTATGTCAGTGCCACTACCAAAATTGGAGTGTAGGAATGAAACGTTCTAACACTGCAATTTTTGGGATATTGAAGAGGCTAGAAACTTGCAATTTGGCATGGTAGTTACTTATAAGATGTAAATGTAAGAACAGTTGAAAAAAGGTCGAACTTTAAAAGTGAAATAAGCGAAAAGTGTTCTAAAAATGTTCTAAATTACGATTTCTTACTGAATTGTTAAAGATAGAAACTTAAAATTTGGCACGGTAGATACTTAAGATGTAAATGCTTCTAAGAATATTTTCTAAAAGGTTCGAAATTTAAAGGAGTAAAATAATTACTATTTCCATGGAATTTCAGGAAATAACAAACCGATTTCAAAATTAATGTCTGCAAACGGACGATGACAGTCCCTGTTCCAACAGTGGAGTTATGAATGAAGAGAGGAGACATATAGTGTAGATTCGATACCAATTGCGACTGAAGTAACTGAGGAGGTTTTCACAAAATGGCGGCTGATGTTTTACATCAAATCAACAGTTTCCGATTACCGCGAAGCAAACTTCCACCAGTAAATTTTGAATAGAAAATTTCGCCTTATTTTAGCGGCTTATTCATGCAAAATTTCTCTCATAAATATGGTAAAATTTTCTAGTTGTTTTTAATGTTGGAAGTTTGCCTGTCTATTATATTTTCTTTCATTGGCATTGACCGGAAGTTGTTTCGGTTGTCACAATATCGCTGAAACGCATAGGGCCTGACTACCGCTCAAGTAAACTTCCAACAGTAAAAATAAATATTTGTTTTTGGACATAATTATGACGGAAATTCTGCATTAATAAAGCATTTAAATAAGGAGAAAATTTCAATTCAAATTTACTGGTGGAAGTTTACCCCGGCGGTAATGAACCATTATGAAACCGTTTACAGGTGGAAACTTTGCCATTTTGAGGATATGCCACCTTCTCTTTATTTATAGTTTCATAGTTCCAACATAGTGGATCAGACAATCCAAGAATTAGAAAATCAGTTAATAACTGCCCAGGCGACTCCAAAGCCACAGAGAGTAAAGGATCTTGTGGAGCATGAAACAGAAGGATCATTTGATTCCAGTATATCAATACACTCAACACCAAGATTAAATACTAAAGACCTTCCAAAAAATCTGACAACATATTCAGAACCCATGGCAAAATTAATGAAGAGCACTCATGCTAAAGGAGCGTCTAGTATGGCAGAAAAATATCTCATCAAAATAAAACAAAAAATAAGAGAATTAGATGACAACAAAAATAATCTGGAAAAAAGAGCGGAACAGCAGGAAAAGATGATTAGAGAATTAAAGGAGAAGAGTAGAAGAACGGGGACAGGAAAATCGGGCAGACATGACTTAAAAACTACAGAAGAAAGAGCAACTCAAATATCAATACAAGAAGACAACACACAAAATTCCTCAATGTCGACTCAAAATCCTCCGGAGGAAGTAGCCACGCCGAGGTATGGTGAACTTGCTATAAAGAAGATGACAATGACTCAAATGATAGAGATTTATAAATCACTTACAAGAAGTAGAAGAAGAGGTGATTGTGAAGAAGCTAAAAAATACCTAGACAAAATTATCTTTAAAGCAAGTGAAATGGTGAAAGACCTTGAAATACAAAGAGAAGAAAATAATAGAATAACGGCGAATCTCAACACCGTCAATAAGGTGACGTTAGATCAACGTCAAAAAATCCTTGAACACGAACAAATCATAAAAGATCAATTAGAAACGATTAAGAAGTTGCAAGAACAGCCCACTCTAACAAATGAATTGGAAAAATGCAATAAAGAATTGAATGAACTACTAGAAAAAGAATTAAAATACAAAGAAGAAATAGAAAAACAATTAAAGGAAATTAGAAACAAAAATAAAGTAATAGAAGACTTAATTCAACAGCAAAATACAGAAGAAACGATACCTTATACTAGAATCATCTTGGAAGAACTTAAAAAGATAAGAGAAAAAATAGAAACAGTAGAGGAACAACAACCAATCATAAAATGCAATAATATAGAAGAAAACATACAGGCAAATACAGATAATTCACTATATTCGGAGGTGGCTGCAATACCTAAGAAGACAACAATTCCAACGGTACATGCACAGTATTCAAAAGCAGCTATCCTGATAACTCGGCAGAAAAACACGAATATGTCGCCCAATGACATAAAAATCATGCTAACAAGAGAAACTAGAAACACAATTGAACATAAACAAATATATTGTGAACTTGCCAAAAACAAAAATACACTAATAATTAAAACGTTTAGTGATGAAAACACGAATAAGCTGCTTGAGACGATTGAGAAGATAGAAACCCTAAAAGACATTGTGGATATAGAATATAAGGCTGCGGATCTCCGAAAACTGATTCTTTTAGGGATCCCAACATATATGGATCCACAAGAAATAATAACCAATCTAAAAAATCTTTATGATTCAGATATTCCAATAAACTACATTAATAGAAAACAAAGAGAAAAAGCTTCAACATACCAACTAATTTTTGAAGCAGAAGCTCCAGTTGCGATTCATCTACTGAGACAACGAAAGATCGTCATGGGATTTACATCGGTCAGGATTGCACCTTACCAACCTATATTAAGATGTAAGAACTGTCAATCTTTCGGACACGTGGATCAGAATTGCCGACAATCTCCAACGTGTGAATACTGTGCAGGACGCCATGATCAAAAATATTGTTATTACAGAAATAAACCACAACAACACAGATGCAGAAACTGCATGGGGAGTGCGAGTGACTTCCCGCATGCAGCTAGTTCTAGTGAATGTCCGACTTTACAATATTTAATATTACAGCGAAGCAATCTAGCACAAATAAATAAAATAAATTCGATATAAGGCAGAAACTGTGCTGGAACAAATAGCGACTTCCCGCATAGATCGAGTTCATCAGACTGTCCAACACTACAGTACCACCTGTCACAGAGAAATAAAAATATACAAATTAATCAAGAAAGTTCAATCCGATAAATGAAGAAATAAATAATTCTAATAACTCAACAAACTCAAACAACTCCAATACTCAAAATGGAAATTTAACAGTAAACCAAGAACAAATAATAACAGAAATTCTGAATAACCCTGCAAAACCACAGAAAATATATATTCCAAATGAACTAACCTTTATTCAAATTAATCTACAGGGATCAAGTTCTGCAACATCAACCCTAATGGGATTTGCAAATCAGCATAAAATACTAGTTCTTCTATTACAGGACTTTTACTACTTTAACGAAGCCATATGGTCAATTCCGTCAAATTGGCAAGCATTTATCTCAAAAAATAAAACAGCGGCAGTTGTGGTAACTCGAAAGGACGTGGAAGTGATAGAGACATATAAAGACGATAATGCAGTATTCGTCAATCTTACTACTGAATCCGGCAAGATCACAATAGGCTCTGTGTATGCCAGACCAAAAGGTGATTTCAGAGGTGATATGAAGTGGCTGGACTTCTTCGAACCATTGAATCACATCATAATGGGAGGAGACCTCAATGTCCACTTGTCACTTTTAGGATATCAGAAAGAAGATGAACGGGGAAAAATCTTGACATACTTACTATTATCTAATAACTTAACTCTGATCAATGATATAGAGGCACCTCATTCATTTATAGGACAGCCGAATCGTCCCATGAAGGGGAATCCAGATGTAACCCTTTGTACACAAGACCTGGTGGACTGCGTGGACTCATGGTATGTAGATGACACAGTAGAGAGCACGTCGGACCACAGGTATATCAGATTCTCATTAAATCTTAAACCAGTTATTCTAGACCTTAAAAGATTTAAAACAAGATACTCAAATTTTAAAAAATTTAATTACATCTTGAAACCGAAAATTAATAATTTACTTAAATCCTTATCTGATACTAAAACTCGACTAGAACTGGATGAATGGCTTGATGGTTTTAACCAAGTAATTCTAGACACCTGTAAATCCTCACTAAAAACAAAAAGTTTCAAATTATATCCAACATTTGACTGGTGGACGGCAGAGCTGAAGGTCCAGCGAAATAAAATCTCAGCATTACGGAAAAGATTTAAATCAACAAATGACCCAAAGTGGAGAACCCTCCTACAAAGAGAAAGAGCAATATACAAAAAACGTATAAAACAACAAAAAACTAAATCATGGCAGAGTTTCTGCTCTAAAACAAAAGACAAATTTGGCCAAGCCTTTAAAATAGCAATGAATAAAAGACTCAAAAATAATCATTTCATACACACAACACTACAGGGTTCAACCCCATATACTACAAAATTAGACACTTTCAACATATTACTTAACCACCATTTCCCAATACATCAAAACCCGCATCCACCTCTCATGGACCCAGCGGCAGAGGAAGATCTCCCCCCCCCCTCCCCCCTAATATCTTTTAAAGAAATAAAATCAGCACTTAATGAGCAAAATAATTTAAAAGCCCCTGGATTTGATAAAATTGATGCATTTATTATTAAAAACATATACAATAATTTTAAACATCTAATACGTGACTTATATAACAAATGTCTTACTCTTAACTACTTTCCTAAATCATGGAAAATAGCAAATGTGATCTTCTTCGCAAAACGTAATAAAAATCCACGCCAACCTTCCTCCTATAGACCCATTTGTCTCCTTCCCATGCTGGGAAAAATCTATGAGAGGATCCTAAAACGAAGAATTAATCACTACTTAGAAAAATTAAATGTTCTTCACGGGGCCCAGTATGGCTTCCGTGAGAACAGAAGCACAATTCAACTATTAAACAAATTAAAACATAAAGCAAAAACGTATCTTGAAAAATATAAATACTGCAGCATTATCTCATTCGACATTGTAGGGGCGTTTGACAATATCGATTGGGTCACTTTGGGTCAACAAATTAACGAATTACCAATTCCGCAATATTTAAAATGTATCCTTCTTAGCTTCTTATCCGAACGAGAACTAATAACAAATTATTTATCAAATAACATTAAAAGACCAACTTATCAAGGCTGTCCACAGGGGTCGTGCCTTGGGCCGCTTCTGTGGCTAATCATAGCAAATATAATCTTAATAAACTTTTACAGTAAATTCGAAGACCTGTATGTTTTTTGCGATGACTTCAATATGGTTGTCAAAGCGAGGAGCAGACTCATCTTAGAGACCGAAACCAACCAAAAAATAAAACTTTTTTATAATATTTGCAATAACTTAAATTTACAGATTTCAAAGGAAAAAACGACTTTTATTATGTTGGGGAAAAACACTTTGGATAAACGTCCACCAACCTTTAAATTGGGTAACTATACCATCAAGCCATTAAAGGAAATAAAAATTTTAGGGATAATATTCCAGAGTACTTTAAAATGGGACAAGCACATAACTAGCATAAAAAACAAAATTTTACAGCTAACCTCATCCATTAAACGGGTCTTCCCGGCTACTTGGGGGGTGGACAGAGGCTATCTTAGAACCTGGTACATAGCAGTACTAGAAAAAATTATAGATTATGGTTCGGAGGTGTGGTTTGGAGACCTCAGGATAAAAGATAAACGCGCTCTCCAATCCATCCAAAGAACTTGTCTCACGTCAATAACCAAAACATATAAAAATGTTGCAACACATACGTTACAGGTCCTATTAGGAATACCACCAATCTTAATAACACTGGAATATAAAAATCTAAAATACAATATTTTACACAATAAAAACTTATTACTTAAAGAACCCAAACCAATATGTAAAGATGATATAGAAAATAAAATCCTAAAATATGAAATAAATCCGGAAATTCGTTTAAATAACTTAATAGTTACAGACAAAATTATCACAAAAACTAATCTTATTTCGATTTACACAGATGGTTCTAAGGTGGACTCTGGCACAGCATATGCAATGGTAGCCTACAATCATAACATTAAAATTTATGAAAAAACAGTCAAACTGAGAGCAGAAAATTCAATCTTTCAGGCGGAGCTGCACGCAATAATTTCGGCAATTAATTGGGCCATTAACTCCCCTTATACAAAATTCCAAATATTAAGTGACAGTCAATCTACTATTAAAGCCTTAGACAATTTATTTCCAACTAACCCTTCAATTTATTACATCCAAAATTTAATTAAACAAAATCAAAATAAAATTTTTTACATTACTTGGATAAAAGGCCACATTGGCATAGCGGGTAATGAACTGGCGGATGAGCTGGCGAATGATGCCGCCCAGTACTGCGACCTACCAGTGGATTGAGGAGTTAAATTGCCTCGGTCCTATCTTATAAAATGTATTCGAACCCAATTACTGGACAGGTGGCAGTACAACTGGGATCACTCAGGGGGTGGCAGATATACGCACGGGCTGGTACCAAAAGTTCAGAACCAAATAATTTCAAAAGATAAAGTATCTATTTACTTTTTAACAGGCCGCGGCAGCTTCCCGTCTTTCCTTTATAATATCGGCAAAAAAGATGACGACCTTTGTAAATGTGGTGGTCGAGGAGACCCGATGCATTACATTTTCGGCAACTGCAAATTCATGAAGTTTAAATTTCAAAGAACAGAAACGACAATCCTTCAGGACATCCTAAAAATAATTAATGACCCGGCACAACTTAAAAAACTTTATGCTAACTACGATATTCTCAATAGCCATTATTCTTTTATTCAATATAAATACATTCAATAATTACCTCTTCTGATTGCCTGTGGTGGACATGTCATGGGTCCACGTGGTGTATGGAAGGGTGTTTTTGAGATTGTTTTATTTTTAAGAACTTAAATACCACTAGAAATATTGTAAATATGTATAAATATTTTTTTTTAAAAGGGTGAAAAAAAGGGAAAAAAAAATATTTCTTATCAAATGTAAAGATGAATGTAAATACTTAAAATTTTTTCAAATAGTACGTAAATTCCAAAACATATAAATCATAATCGTAATATATTTCTAGGCTCGCCCTGAAACAATAGGGTAGCCAATTGTGATTGGTAAAGAATCGCCATCTTAAATAATCATAAATTTTCACAGGCGGTCCGGGGACACTGCACTTGCCTCTTGTGCTCTCTTCGGCGTGTCAGGCGGGTCGTTCTGAAGTCTTCTTTCCCGGAGACGATTCAGTGGTACGAGAGCCAAAATCGTTCAATCATGAGTGTGAGTTTTTAGGAGTAATTAGGAATGAATAATGATATGTGCTGAAAAATACGGAAGTGCGAAACGCGAAAAACCAGACCGTTAAATACTCCATTTTCGGGCGGGCATTTGAGGATTTTCACCCCTCGAAACACATGTCATCCTCTATCTTGAAAAACTCATTAAGATTTCTGCTTCGGTGCAATGAAAAATAAATTGACATACGTTCCCTGACTATTGTACGATTCCACAGCGAATACCTTTCTTATCTTGTTTTAAAGATTGTTTAGTCAGTTCTAGTTCTAGGGATAAATACAGGAGTCTTTTTCAGTGTATCATCGTGTTGTATTCACAGATGTGTAGAATAATAGTAAGCAATGAAACACGATTATTTTTCTGTAAAATTAATATTTAGTAAACAATATATTAGCTATTTTAAGATAGATGAAAAAGTGTATGCAACACGTGCTGCATACACAGATGTGTAGAATAATAGTAAGCAAGGAAACACGATTATTTTTCTGTAAAATTAATATTTAGTAAACAATATATTAGCTATTTTAAGATAGATGAAAGAGAATTTCTAAATAGTATTATTTCTCTTATCATTGGAGAGCTGAATCAAAGTAATTAAAAGCATAAAAATTTAAACAATACTAAAACAAGTAAACAATATTTTAGCCATCTTAAGATAGATGAAAGAGAATTTCTAAATAGGATTATTTCTCTTATTATTGGAGATCTAAATCAAAATAATTTTAAAAAGTATAAAAATTGCAACAATACTTAAAACAAGTAAACAATATATTAGCCCTCTTAAGATAGATGAAAGATAATTTCTGAATAGTATTATTTCTCTTATTATTGGGGAGCTGAATCAAAGTAATTTTAAAAAGCACAAAAATTACAACAATACTACAGCTTTTTTTTTTTTTTTTTTTTGTTAATGATGATTATGAGTTACGATGAATTTAATTTAGTGTTTCAGCATTTATAGAAGTACTTTTTAAAACTAATTTTTATATCTATTATACAAAAATCTGCTTGTGTTTCCGACATAGTATAGGAAAGGCAACACGGTGAAATTAACATCTGTTATTCAGATGAATCCGGGATGTCTTAATGAATACCAGAACTTTAAATTTTTAATTAGTGTCCGATATATTAATTTTATTTTGCAATTGTAATTTTTAACTGAAATTCTGAAAAATACAACTAAAATACCTTAAATTCTACGAAGGAAAAAGGAAAGAAATGTAAATACTATCCGAAATTCTGAATAAATATCATTTTTGTTTTGTTGAAATATGTCGATTTTACGGTTTTTAGTTTACGCTTTCCGAAAAAAATGTAATGCCAGCATGATGTGATTTAATTCTACATTTACAAAAAATTTTATCAAAAAGCGGATATATTTTCATATTATTAATCCGTATGAAATAATATTTTCCGAATTTGTTTAAAATGTAAGTAAATGTAGAACTGTGAATATCATGAAATGTAAATAACTTGAAATTTTAAGCATGGATTGAACATACGTACAGACACAAGTTTTTGAACAATAGTACCTAGTTTTTAATCAACAGTAGATCAGCCCCCTATAGAACATGACGATACTCATATGATCGATTTCAAAAAATATTTTTCTTCGCTCAACTATGCGCAATTGTAAAATAAAAGACATCTTCTGGTTCACTTTTAAATATAAAAGCATGTTACTTGCAGGCACAACTATTGAAATTTTTTGTAATCGAACAGTTTTCTTCTTTTTTCCGATAAGTGACTAACATCTGGGGTTATAAGCAATTATTCTCTCAGGATGATGATTTTTTCTCCTTTCCTGCGCTTTCGTCTCTAGAAATTAGGTTCAAAACGCCAAATTTGACTGTATGTTTGTTTCCAAAAAAAGAAAAAACAGTTCGATTGCATCGTTTCTAAATAAGGTCATCTGCCAATTTGATATGCTTGCGAACAAAAATGAATTTAAAACTTTGTCAGAAAATAGCCAGTTTGCATTTGAGAAAAGCCTTAAACGAGTTAGGCAAATAAACAAACATTAGTTTGATAATAATGCCAAGCTCTCGAAATTTTTATCGAAAATCATGTAGATCAATGATGCCTGCATGTCTTCATTTTACAATAATTGCTCCAAAATCAGGTAACTTTCAATGTGTATTTTTCAGTTAATTTATATTGTAAATTCTTAATATGATTACATGTTTATAATAAGAATTTAATAAAATTAATATTTTATAGCTTTTCTAAATGTAGAATTGAACTACTTTCTACACATTTAAAAACAAGAAAGATCTCATGCCATACAATGAGTCGCTACGCCCGCTAGCATAACTTTGAAACATGTAAAAATATTTATTTTCTTATGTAGTATGAGCAAGTGTTATGTAATGTAAATGCATTTAATTAGTGGACTTTAAATTTACAATGCTTCCAGCTCACGCAATAATCAAAACACTACTAAAAATTACATTTTTAGATTTTAAAAAAATATATATTATTATTATTATTATTGGTAGTAGTAGTAATATTTACTATTCGATGAGCTGAGCTAACACAATTACACTTCACAACAGAAAGCAAAAAGTTATATTCATTGCAATTTTCATTTGTCAACAACAGACATCAATATCTCACAAATAATATATTTGAATTTTATGAAAATCGGAGAAATCTTCTAAATGTTAGGCGATATATAAATCCGGAGAAAAAAATTAAGGGTGTAATAATAATGCATTAGACGAAAAATAGACAATTGAAAATGGTTTGTTTGTATAACTTATAGATTTGTCTACAGACCTCAAAATCCCGTTTTTCAAAAATCATTTTATTCATTGCCTGGTTTTCTTAACATTGCAATTAATTGGAATTATTAATAAATTTTTGAAGTGAAAATTCTATATTAGAAAGAAAAAAAGAAAAAAAAATCACTGGTGTTTTTAGAAATTGCAAATGCAAATGCAGTAAACTCTATGTAAGGGAAATTCTGTGTAAGACGGAAATCTGTCTAACTCGAAAAGATTTTCAAGCTCCCGCGAATCCATAGGTATAGAGTAAAAATTGTCTAAGGCGGAATATTGTCTACTACGGAAAATTTTTTCGGTCTCGATCGATCCGCCTTAGACATAATTTATTGTATTTAAAATCAAAAGTTAAAGTTTAGATAGATTTTCAAAAAACAAATGGCAACTTAAGAACTAAATATATAAGAAATTATGACTAAATTCTATACATCTATCTAAACTATACTAAATTCTAAAAAAACTATACTAAAAAAACTATACTAAAAAAAACTATACTAAATTCTATACAAATAATTAGGGAATTCGCTCACGAACCCCCCCGCCCCTCCCCCAAACGTTTCCGAATGCTGTTACACTTAAAAAATTTACAAACTTAATTGGCAAATTTGTTTAAAACTTTAATAAAAGCTATAATACACATTCAATTTCCGATAGACTTGGCAAAATTTTTAAATACAATTGAGAATATTATTAATTTTTTTACATATAAGAACTATATTACAATTTCTAATTGTGGTAACGTGGCAAAATTATAAAAGTCCCCGTTTAAACGAATATTGACGGTTCCACAAACAATATTCAATTAAGCGGGGTATTTGATTAAACGGAGAATCAAAACTGTAACATTTAATGCGTAGTAAAAAGGCAAAATAACCCTCTACGGCATACTTAATTAACAGCACAATAAATCGTTAATAGAATAACGTAACATAAACTAACATAAATACAAATGCTAATATAAAGTAAATATACATATTAATTTAATATGTCAGTACATACAATTATATGGCTTACATCACACTTAATGCAGCTCGTTTGAATTTGGTAAAAAACTTTGCTACTTCTAACTTACGTTATTTATACTGCCTTAAAAAATCGTTTAAAGGGGTTTGTTTAAGTGGAATTTTAAAGGAGTAAATATAGAATTATTTTTCGAATGAATGCAAAATATCACAACTACCATCTCGAGTCTCGAAGTTATGGTACATTGCAAGTTAACAGAAAGAAGTGATGGCGGGGGGGGGGGGGGGGGGATCGAGGTGGGGAAATCATTTGACCTGCCCATTATACACCAGCCGGCCGAAATTATTGCAGGAAGAAGTGAAAATTTGTTTTCAGCGTAAAGGAACCGAAAAATGACAAAAGATGGAAGGAAATTCCAGTTGAAACGTGCTTTCCGCGACCATTTTCAAACATCGGTCACACAGTTGTTATTTGATTAAGCGGAGACGTTCGTAAAAGGTATTTGGTTTAAGCGGTGAAAAATAACATAGAACCAATAGGAATAAATTCGGTTCCGGAGGATTCCATTCGAATAAGCGGGGTATTCGATTATCCGTGACTTGGTTAAGTGGGGAGGACTGTAATTACATTCTGGTGTCGTCACGGTAAATAAAAAATTAATTTTTATTGGCTTATAAAATCCACGTCTTTAAATATATTTACAGAAATTTAACAAGTCACGTGTCTGAGTATCTCATTAATCGAAAATTAATTTTTATTGGCTTATAAAGTACACGTCTTTAAATATTTTTACAGAAATTTAAGAAGTCACTTGTCTGACTATCTCATTTCTTTTTTCTCTGTAGACGTATGGATTGCCACCATTTTGAAGATGTTTTCTTAAAAACACTTAAAAAAGTAAAATGTAAAAAATGAAATATTTTCAAAAACATGTAGCACAGGCTCATCTACAAATGAATAACTTTCACTTAAGGCTGTTCTCAAATCCAAAGGGTCAACTTTCTGACATAAGTTTTAATTCATTTTTGTCCGGAAATGCACGAAACTAAAAGGTTTCGAACTGTTTTTTCCGTTTTCTTTTAAACGCAATAGATTTTTCAGAAAATACTGTCAAAGTTGGCATTTTAAACCGAACTTCCGAACGAAAGAAGAAAATCCAGTCAATAAGGGGAGAAAAATACCGTGTCACGTGATTAAAATCGCTTATAACTCAATAGCTAATTTATTGATTAAAAAATGGAAAAAACAGTTCGATTCCAAATCGCTTCCGCGGTCAGGCTTTCCAATTTTATATCTTTCCGTTAAAAAATGAATGTGTAAATGTGTCAAAACGTTTTGCGCTTCTTGAGCAGAGCAGTTGAGAACAGCCTTAATGAGATACAAAAAATAACAGTTAAAAATAGTCGTTCGTTACTCCAAAGTCTAAAGCGCCCTCTATCGGCATTTTTTGAACTTTATCTTTAAAATTTATTTTCAAGAAAATACTGACATAAAGAATAGTTTTAGCAAAAACCTCAAACGAATCCACCAATTTTTCCGTTTTTTCTAATCTTTTGAAATTTTGAGCCGTAAACTGTAATCTCGCCCATCTCCTTCGGAAGACGAACCCTTAGTTTCCTATTTAATATTGTTTGTCTTAATGTGTACTATCACCTCTTATAGTTTTGCCCAAGAGTTTAGATTCACCCTGTATATGCATAACTTTTTTATGGACACGATAATTTCCATAATTCTGCATAAGCCTCTTCCAAACTGATACATAAAATCAAGGGGCAGAAAATCTCGGTCAAGTTCGTTAATGGTCAAAATCGAACCAAGGTGGTGGAAATAGGGAGGGGTTTTGGGAAAAACGAAAAAACCCCATAACTTCTTAATTGTAATACGTATTGAGTCGGTTTAAAGTTATTAGTACTTTTAAAAACAAAGCCAAAAATTTAGGGATGACAAGTTTTTGATAAAATTAAAAATGGGCTAAAGGGGCGAAAAAAATTGGTTTTTGGGAAGAAAAAAATTCATAACTTCGTCAATTCTTAAGATATCAAATCCAATTAAATTAATTATAAATCTTCTTAATATTATCTACAACTTTTATACTGACAAGTTTTTGATAGGACCAATTCTTACAGAAAAAAAAATGGGGGGGAGTTGAAGAAGAAAAAAATCCATAACTTCGTCAATTCACAAGGAATTTATGGATGGAATTTATGGCGCATGGAATTTATTATATATATTCTTAATACTATCTATAACTTTTATATAGACAAGTTTTTGAGGGGACCCATCCTTACAGCAAAAACAAATTATAAATACATACAGGTTGAAGAAAAAAATATCGTATTAAGGATGTACTCAAATCCAAACTGCTTATTTTCTAACTCATTTTTGAATTCATTTTTGCTGTCAAACGCATCCAGTTGGTAGGTTCTCTTAATCAGAAACTATATAATGTGCCATAATGGTCGATTTTTTAATAGGGGCAAAATACATTTCAAAAAATGATGTCAAAGTGGGCATTTTGAACCGAATTTCACGAAGCGATTGGGTTGGAAACGAAAAATATGGTCCTTCTGAGAAAATAATTGTTTATAAATCAAGTTCTGATTAATTGAACAAAAAATAAAAATACAAGCCGCTTATAAATCACTTCAAAAATCACGTCAGCAAGTGTCATATTTTTTCTTTTAAAAATAAATCTGAAAATGTGTCAGAAAATTTCGAGTTGTTGAGCATGGAAAAATATTTTTTGAAAACTGCCTTAACATGATTCTGATAAAACTAGCTCTTATATAAAAATGAAATTAAAAACTCGTCAAAAGAGGCAAGATAAAATTTTTAAAGAAGATTTATTTCTAATCATGATTTAGTTTTTGTTGGTGAAATTAGTACTTAACTTCGAAATCTACCTGCGGCTGTAGGCCGAGCCAGCAGGGATTTTTTGTTATTTTAGTTCATTTTTGTTTTTAACACTTTATCTACTGACGATGCATATAAGTATCATTAAAATAACTTGTTATAAAATTCATTTAATACATCGATTAGTTGTAATACAGTTTGGAATAAGTTATAGATACATTATTTTATCTTGTTCTAAAAGCATTATGGGTTACACAAAACAAAAATATTTTTTAAAGGATGATTTGTTTTGCCTTTGCATCTTTTCAGCTTTCTTGGCGTTGGGGTTGGAGGGGGTGGGGGGGCGTGATTTTTCAATCCGGATATATTTCTATTGTAAGAACGTTATATTTGTACATTTCCTAATTCTACAAAATACTAAGAAAAAGATTTAAAATAACAGATTTGAGTGGGGTTATAAATATACTGCAAAAAATCCTTATAAATTCAAGTTTAATTAATTCTTCTAAATCCTTCAATCCTTCTAAAATAATTCTAAAATTTACTAAATGATTATATCAATCTTCTAATGCAATGTAAACAATTCACGAAAAATGCTTTAGAAGATAAAATTTTCCTGATTTCATAATTCACGTTAATGGTCCAAACTACTTATTTTCTGATTCATTTTAAAATTCATTTTTGCTCTCAAACGCATCAAACTTGGAAATTCTCTTATTTAGAAACTATATAATGTGCGGTGCTTCTTAATTTTTTGATAAATGCAGAAAATACTGTAAAAAACGCTGTCAAAGTTGGCGTTTTGAACCGAATTTTCCGAAGCGGGCGATCTGGGAATGAAAAAAATGGCCATACTGAGAAAATAATTGTTTAAAAATCAAATTCTAATTAATTGAGCTGAAAATGAAATCACACGGCATGTTAAACATGTCTTCAGAAATCACCCCAGCATGTTTCATGTTTTTACTTTTAAAAATGAGTCTGAAAATGTCTCAGAAAATTTCGAGCTGTTGAGGGTGGAAAAATATTTTTTCGAATACACGATACTGATAAAATGCGCAACATATAAATACTGCATTTACTGTTTTAAACTGCGAGTGAAATTTCCTCTTACAAAGTCCTTGAAAAAATATGACTGGATAGTAAAAATAAAGAATATTCTTTATGTTTTAATTGAAATAACATACCATTCCGAGTTACAGGAAATCGACTCGATCTATCTGAGTACATTATATAAAAGTATAAAATATAAATTCTTAAAATTTTCTATAAAAGTTATTTTTTTTAAATAAAAAACAGATTTTTTATAAGGTATTTTTTTTAAATAAAAACCTTTATTAATTCCTGTATTGAAACCTATATTATCTGTAAATATTAATACTAATTGAAGCCAAAATCATTATTTTTTTTATGTCTGAACTTCCTTTCTGTAAAAGAAATTTGGTCAAAATGAAACAATTCTACAGCAGAGTGATGGGATTTTGTTCACATGCTAGTGGAAGCTAGTAGTTCCTTACATTTTTCGAAATATGCTCTTAAAATACGTTTATATACAGGGTGTCCGGTCTCAACGGTGTCCAATGGCTAATTCCTAAACCGTTAGTCATAGACATATAGTTCCAATTACAACTAGTATGTTGTGGCCATCACAAAACTTTCTTCTATATAAATCACGTCAATTAAATCATTTAAAATTTATAAGAAATTACATCAATTTAGAACCAATTCGTATCAAAGTATACCTGAATTCGAAGTTTGATGAAAATTCGTGCATTAGTTATTTAGATAGAGCTGTAGGGGAAATTCTGAAAAATTCAGCATAGCAGCGCCACCTGTTGGGCGATTTGCACCAAAACACAAACAGCACTAATTCATATTAAGGTATACCGGAATCTGAAGTTTGATGAAAATCGGTGCATTAGTTCTGGAGCTAGAGCTATTGTGGAAATCACAAAAAATGCAGCACAGCAGCGCCACCTGTTGAGCGATTTAAACGAAAAGGTACAAAACATCATTTCATGTCAAGGACTAACTGAATCTAAAGTTTGATGAAAATCCGTGCATTAGTTCTGGACATTGAGCTATTGTGGAAATCGTGAAAAATGCTGCATAGCAGCGCCTCCTGTTGAGCGATTTACACCAAAACATAAAAAGCACTAATTCATATCCAGGTATACCTGAATCTGAAATTTGTTGAAAACCCAAGTATTAGTTCTTGAGATAGAGCTATTGCGGAAATCTCAAAAAATGCAGCATAGCAGCGCCACCTGTTGAGCGATTTACACCACAAGAGGCAAAACGTCAATTCATGTCACGCACTAGCTGAATCTGAAGTTTGATGAAAATCCATGCATTATTTCTTGAGATTGAGCTATTACGAAAATCGTGTAAATGCTTCAAAATGCAGCATAGCAGCGCCATCTGTTGGGCGATTTGCACCAAAACGTTACCAGCACCAATTCATATCAAGGATTAACGGAATCTGAAGTTTTATAAAAATCCGTGCATTAGTTCTTGAGATAGAGCTTTTGCGGAAATCCTGAAAAATGCTACATAGCAGCGCCACCTGCAGGGCGATTTACACCAAAAACTAATCAGCACCAATCTATATCAGGTACTACCTGAATATAATTTTTTATTAAATTCCGTGCATTAGTTCTTGAGATAGAGCGCCCACAAAATTTGTGTCACATACAGACAGACAGACGGACGGACAGACAGATAGACAGACAGACTCACAGACAGACATTTTGTAAAAACATGTTTTTTGGAATCTCTGACCCCTAAAACGTATAAATCCATCGAAAACTGGAATTCGAAAATTTTCATGAAACCAATACTTTCTTCTTGTCAAGATAGAAGAAAGTAAAAATGTTTTAAATCAGGTAAAGAAACATTTTAAAAGCGATTTTGGTCAATAAAAACATTTCTTAAAAAATTACGAAATTTAAATTTTTATACGGTCCCTAGGTCCTATAAGTTATATTTAGTAATTTTTTCGTATTGCACTGACAAGTAAGACAAAAAAAGTCCCATTCATATAACGCTAAAATTGAGCGAGTTATGAAACTTTGAAAATGCATGACTTATGCCACTTTTCTACACTGAAAACAAATGAGTTCGGCTTGGCTTTAAGGGATCATATACCAAGTGTTTAAAGTATTCGAAGATCTTACTTCATGTGTATCTGCGCTTTGAAAAAAAATCCTACAAGTATTATGATTAAGTCTCAAATTGGCTAAAATAACATATGTTTTATTTTGTCACGATTTGAGACTGTTTCTCTTATGATTTTTTTAACAAAAATTATGTTTTTTTATAAGTTTTTATGTTACTTCAACAATTGTATGTATGTTTTTCCAGTTCAAAATTTGCACTCGAACTTTAACCCACTTTTAAATATCCGATCGAGATCGCATTTTACATACTGGCGTAAATCCGATAACAATCTAATATTATTAAGATTTTCGGTGGTTACCATTTATACTTATTTTACAGGATAACACAAAAAATTTCGGATAGATTTCTGCCAAGGAGTTTAAGAAAAAGTTTTAGATTAGATAATACAAGACTGCGATTGTTGGGTTTTTTAACTTTTATGTAGTTTTTAGCACTGAATCCGAAAATTACCTTAATTTTTAACCATCATGTCAGGATATTTCGCAAATCATAAATTTTCAAATTGAAGAATAACAAAAATCGAATACTACAAAATAGAGGAGATGGTTGTGTTTTAACTTTTGATAATTGATTTTTAAGTACTTTTTAGCACTGAATCTGAAAATGACCTTCATTTTTAACCATCACGTTAGAATTTTTTTGCAAATTGCAAATATGTAGGTTAAAATATAGCGAAAATCTCATACTATAAAACATATGTAAAACGTTTTTTATTTTATTTTATTTTATTTTATTAAAAAATGTATTCGATATTTTTGCTTATCCTGGGATTCATACAGCTAAACAGGTGAGTGGTTCGATGAGATGGGGGAGGAAATTCAATTTTAACATTGAACTTCTTAACTTTGAAATTTGGAATTTGCGAAAATTCCTGATAATTCCTGATTAGTTAAAAATGAAGGTCAATTTCGGATTCAGCGGTACAGAATATATAATAATCAATTATCAAAAGCTAAAAAAACATGACATAACTCAACTTTTGCAGGCTTGTGCAATCTAATAATATTTTTAAATACGTATCATTTTGTAAAGAATTGAGGCTGTTAATTTAGAATCATTTTATTTAACAAAAATTCTGTTTTTTCTTTCTTCTTAAATGTTTATTATAAATTGTATATTTTCCATTAATATGCCAGAATGATTAAAGATTTCAAATTTATATTGCAATGTTAATTTTACTCCCAAAGATTTTTTATATATGACGAAATTATATTTCGACTAAATTTGTGAATGAGCCCAATTTGCAGCAAAAAATATGCTCCAACTTTAAACAGCTATTACTCGGTCAATTTTAATCGTAGAACAACGGGACGTTTTTTGTATTACTTGTCAGTGTAAAAGGAAAATTTCACTAAATATAACTTATAGGACCGGGGGACCGTATAAAAATTTAAATTTCGTAATTTTTTAAGAAATGTTTTTATTGACCCAAATCGCTTTTAAAATATTTCTTTACCTGATTTAAAACATTTTTGTAATTGGAACTATATGTCTAAGACTAACGGTTTAGGAATTAGCCATTGGACACCGTTGAGACCGGACACCCTGTATATATTTTTAATGCTATTCAATACTAAAGAGTTCAAATACTATTACCAACAATGTCTACAAACTTCATGCACATATAAAAATGGCTTTGTTAATGTGGGAAGAAGTTTCACGCTACTCAGCAGTATTATTATTATTATTATTTTCAAAAACAGCCTTAAATAAATTTTATTCAAAATGTTGCAGAATAATAATTCAGTATATGAAATAGTTTCCTACCACTGTTTCATTTTTAAATTCTACATAAAAATCCTTTTTAGTTTAAGCTTGAAATAACTGCAGATAATTACGCTATATAATTTAAAGTATTTTTCTTTCTGTACTGTTGTATGACGTATTTAAAGAAACATTGTAACGTTAATTGATAAAATGCGCAATATATATGCTGCATTTCATGTTTTTTCATTCGCTGCATTTCATGTCACTGCGAGTGAAATTTTTACTTACAAAGTCCTTGGAAAAACATGACTGGATAGTAAAAATAAAGAATATTCTTTATGTTTTAATTGAAATAACATACCATTCCGAGTTACAGGAAATCGATTTGATCTATGAGTACATTATATAAAATTATAAAATCTAAATTCTTAAAAATTTCTATAAAAGTTTTTTTTTTTTTTTTTTTTTTTAAATAAAAAACAGAATTTTTATATGGTTTTATAATGATGTAATATTACTATAAGTTCCTATTTTAGCTAAAATATGTATAAATTATGTGTGTTTAAAGATAAAATTATGCTATTTGTAAGTCTTGTTTTATTAATTAGCATCGAAGTGTTTGAAATATTACAAACAGCTGTTAAATCTTAAACTCAAAAACTAGAAAGTTTCGCGTTATTGTAGAAATATTTGTTTCAGAACCGCTTGTTTTTCCTAAAACATTCTAAAACCAAGTAAGTACTCAAAAGTACAGAGGTGATTAAGCATCTGGTTTCTTGAAACCACATGTTCCCAAGGCAAGTCTTTCTTAAGGGGTTGGTCATTTAATAAATAATGTAAAAACGAAGGCCGTATTGCGTGCTTTCCAAAGAAGTAATCGGTTATCCTGAAACGACGCATTTCCGCTGATAAAAAGAAAACGGAACAAAATGGCGTTGATTTTGCTTTTATGAAAAACGGAAGAAGAGGAGTTTCCTTTCAATCTCAACTGCAGAAGAGGCGTTTCGTGACTGTCTCATTTATATTGAGATTAATGATGTTTGGCTCTGGCGGGAAGACATGCCCGGAGACTGGGGTTCTGGGCTTGTTTCCGCAGGTAGTAAAACTTTTCCCTGCCCTGGGCTTGGGGGTTACACCTAACCATAAGCCAAAAGCGGGTTCCCAGGGTGGGTGCTTACTTACTTACATAGGCTATATTTTATGTTGTTGGCACTACCACCAGGGAAGGGGTTGACCGTTGGACTAGAAGCTTGGAATATAGCATGATGGTTTACTTTTAAGAGTCTACTTCAGTCACCTGAAGAGACGACCTCACTAGTGCTAATACTATGGAAGAAATTTTTAAAGTCTCGTTTGCATTTCAGTATTTTTAAAGAATTCTTTTTGCATCGGCTAGATGAAATCGATCTGTGCAAAGGGCGTTTTACACTTTTTCGATTTTGTTTACAGGTATTTTTCATGAGAACATTTCCATTTTCGGACCCGGTTTCGAAAATGAAAGCCTCCTCTTGAAAAAATCCGCAAAAAAAAAAAAAAAAAATCGAAAAAGCAGAAAAAGGCAGGTGTAGAGATCAATCTCAGCTTTCCAATGCAAAGAAAAAAATCATTTAAAAATATTAAAATGCAAACGAGATATCTTAAAGAAATTTCTTCCATAGGAGCGGCTCTTTCCAGGTGACTGAAGTAGCACTGCCAGGTTCTGAGAAACATCTACTCTTAATACTATGATTATATATATATATATATTTCTTCTTGTTTGTATATTGTCTGTGTACTGGGAATTTTAAAGTAACATTTTTTTTTCTTATCTGAAACTTAATCCGTGTTAGTGACTTAGAGTGGGGAGTTGAAAGAATGTAGTTATGAATAGAGTAGGGTCCTTGCTATTCAAATGCATACCTGAGATAAGGCGGACAAAAGGATTTCAAGAGATAGCGAAATAGCTGACCTTGGGGTCAGAAGGGAAACCCTGTTTATGTTTTTGGGAGAGAAAGGATACAGTGAAGAGAGATTAGTTAAAGTTTTGAGCTGAAAGTGTGTAGTCGCTTTTCTCTCAGAGCAGAGTTGATGTCTGGAACTCAATGTGTGAGCTCGTTGCAGAGTAGCTCGTGGATAGAGCTTGATTAGGAGTGAAGCTCTTAGAGTAGAGAGCTAATGTGTTGGGAGATTAATAGTGTTCTCCGATAAATCTAATTTAACAAGCGTAGGGTGAGAGGGATATCATTTAGTTAACAGTACACAGCAAGTATTTACTGTATTTAATTTAATGTTGAACCGGATCACCTATATCCGAGTGTAAATAGTGTTTTGTGATTTGTAAATAGTGTGTAAATAAACTTTTAATTAAGTTTAATTGAAAGAGTTGGTTTTCTTTTCAACAATCCTCTCATAGAGTGACCGATATATCACGTAATCATATCGGTGGTGGCAGCATATAAATAGCAAAGGATTTCTTCAAAGTTGTGTGGACTTCGAGGAAACCCGACAAACCCCTTAAAATGTAAACGCGTGTTATAAGAACGGTTTCTAGAAAATTCAAAACTTCAATTGAAAACTGACATGGGCAGAAAGGTTTCAAAATACATTCTAAATTATATTTATTTAGAATTAGGTTTAGTTCTTCTCATTAATTTAAGTCTCAGTTTTGTCTAATGCAGTGTAATAATGAAGTTTAGTCAAACTGTGGTTTGATTAGAAATTTTTGAATTATTCGTAGAAGTGTAATTTCTTCTATTAAAAATATAGGCACAATTACCACTTGGCATATTTCAACTGTTACTCGACCAAAGCCGCGGGTTTTGCCAGTAAATAAATAGAGACCTACAGTATCATTTTCTGGTGTAGCAATAAATTTTATGGAAAAAAAGACTGTCTAAAAAAGGCATGGACGTTTCTTAAGGGTGTTCTCAAATCCAAAAGGACAACTTTATAACATAAGTTTTAATTTATTTTTGTTCGAAAATGCATAAAACTAGCTGGTGTTGTTGTTCAGGAACTATGTCATTGAGCTGTTTTTTTCCTTTTTTTTTTTTTTTTTTTTTTTTTTTTTTTTTTTTTTTTTTGCAAACGCAATAGATATTTCAGAAAATAGTGTCAAAGAGGGCGTTTTGAACCGAATTTCCGCGCGAAAGAGAATAAGCCCTCAAGAAAGGTTGAAAAACGTGTTTGTCACGTGATCAAAATCGCTTATAACTCAGTAGGTAATGGATTGATCAAAAAATAGCAAAAACACTTCGATTCCAAATCGCTTCCCGGGCCAGGCTTTCTAATTTTATATCTTTCCGTTATAAAATGAATTTGTAAATGTGTCAGAACGTTTTGCGCTCGTTGAGCAGAGCAGTTAAGAACAGCCTATATTTTTCCATGCCCAATAACTCGAAATTTTCTGACACGTTTTCAGATTCATTTTTGAAAGGAAAATATCAAACTTGCTGACGCGATTTTTTAACAGATCCATAATTGACCTATGTTTTTATTTTTCGTTCAATTAATTGGAACTTGATTTATAAACAATTATTTTCTCAGTAGGACAACATTTTTCGTTTCCAACACAATCGTTTCAAGAAATTCGGTTCAAATGCCCACTTTGACATCATTTTATGAAATATATTCTGCCTCTATCAATAAACCGATCATTACAGCACATTATGTAGTTTCTGAGTAAGTGAACCTACCAACTGGATGCATTTGAAGGGAAAAATGAATTTAAAAATGAGACAGAAAATAGGCAGTTTGGAATTGAGTAATACGATATTTTTTTCTTCAACTTCTATGTATTTTTAATTTGTTTTTGCTGCAAGAATTGGTCCTATCAAAAACTTGTCAATATAAAAATTGTAGATGATTCAGAAGATGTATAGTAAATTTAAGCGGACTGAATATCTTGTGAATTGACGAAGTTATGGATTTTTTTCTTCTTCAACCCCCCCCCCCCTGTTTTTGTTTTCGTTTTTATTTAATTATTTATTTTTATTTATTTTTTTATTTTTTGCGGTAAGAATTGGTCCCATCAAAAACTTGTCGATATAAAAGTTGTAGATAATATTAAGATAATTTACAATGAATTTAATTGGATTTGATATCTTGAGAACTGACGAAATTATCAATTTTTTTTTCTCCTCAAAACCCTATTTTTTTCGCCCTTTGAGCCCATTTTTAATTTTATCAAAAATCTGTCATACATAAATTTTTGGCCGTTTTTTTAGAGGTAATAAAAACTTTAAACTGAGTCGATATGTATTATAATTAAGAAATTATGGGGGCTTTTCGTTTTTCACAAAACCCCTCCCTATTTTCACCCCCTTGGTTCGATTTTGCCCATTAACGAACGTGGCCGAGATTTTATGCCCATTGATTTTATGTATCAATTTGGAAAAGATTTGTGCAGAATTATGGAAGTTATCCTGTCCATAAAAAGGTGATATAGATAGATAGATAAAGTTTTTTTTTTTTACTGAGGGTGGATTTGGGTAGTAGGGGTCATGATCGGTGTAGATCTGCAAAAAATTTTCCTAAATTCCAACATAGGGGAGAATGTAATAGGTAGTATTTCATACGAAATCTATCTAAAATCTGTTTTTTTTAAACCGGAATATCGGCTTTTTGGAGGCTATCCATTCTCACATGGACATTTTCATGTTCACCAAACATGATTTACAGGCAAACATGATAAATTAACATTAACATTAAAAAAATTTTTTTTCGTTTTCAGAGATATTTAAAAATCACATTATGATCACTGTTTGATAAAGTGTATATTTTAATTATACCAACAGATGTCGCTACATTGCAGATATATCAAAATGTTTGTACTAGAAATATATAAGCTGTGAGAAAAAGACACGGCCCTTTAAATTTGTAGTTATTTTCTAAGCTGTGTGAAAAGGACATTCTTTTTGGTTTTAGTTTTGGTTCGAAGTTCTACTTCGAGAATGTGCTGTTAATAAGTTTTAGTTTAGATTTTTGTGTCTATTGTGATCCGAGCTGTGTCCGGAATTGAGTGTGGTGAGATTGTATACAATAAACGGTATTTTTAAACAAGAGAATGAGTAATTTAATCAGAGTAAGAGTGCTTTTCTTATAATTCCGGGCCAAAAGCGATTCATATTATGGTCCGTCTTCATTGCCAGAGAAAAACCAGGAGAGTGATATAAATATTTACTGCGATCGTTATAAAAGTGATAAAGATCAACATGTCATCGTTTAAGTGCGTAAACGGCTAAGTGTGATTCATAGCTGCGTGTTGTGAGCTAGTGTTTTCTTTTTTCGCTCATGGATTAATTATTTAAAGGATCAAGAGGGGTAAGTGTATACCCATTTAATTTATATATTTTTTGTCAAAATGAGTTTGAAAGAGCTTAAAGCTAAAAAGAAAACAAATAAAACTAGTTTGACAAAACTAAAGGATAGATTGTCAGGTTCTGAACTAGAACCAAGTGAACTACTTCTCATAAAGGAGAAACACAATAAGCTGGTTCTAACTTTTTCTGAATTATTTGACGCGATTTATAAAACATGTAAAGAAGATGAAATTGATGATTTTATCAAAGAAAACGAGGAAATAAATGAGTCATTAGAGAATTTAGAATTTGAACTCAGCAAAAAGCTTTCAAAAACAAAATTTCAGAATGTTAATTTGGAAAATGCGTCAAAGGCTGAAAATAATATAAAATTGCCGAAGTTGACTCTTCCGATATTTACGGGAAATTTGCATGAGTGGCTTTCTTTTAAAGATATATTTAAGGCCACTGTACATGATAACTCAAATTTATCTGGGGCAATGAAATTGCAATATTTAAAATCTTCATTAAAGGGAGATGCTTTTAGAATTATTCAATCCATTTCAATTGTGGATGCTAATTATGAAGTTGCATGGTCGCTTTTAGAGGAACGGTATTCAAATTCGAGAGAACAGGTTTACGCGCATTTAAAACGTTTTATAAATATTCCTGTTATTCAGAATGAGTCCCCAACAGCATTATTAAATTTAATAGACATTACAAATGAGTGCACTAGGTCATTAGAGATTTTAGAACAAAAAGTTGAGGGGTTTTCTACTACCATGTTTGCTTACATTTTAGCTCAAAAATTAGATGCAAATACAAAAATGTGGTGGGAAAGACATCTTAAGCGGGATAATTTACCAAGTTTAACTCAGTTGCTAGAATTTTTGAGAGACCACGCGCGTACACTAAGTGCGTCCAAACAAGTAAATACAAAACGAAATTTTCAAAACGAAACCCATACAAGGCATAGCTTTTCAAAGGTGACTTCCATGGTTACGGGGTTAAATGAGAAAAATATGCGCAAATGTGTTGTATGTAGCCAGGAAAATCACAGTGTTTTTAAATGTCCAAAATTCCAAAAATTTAATGTACAGGACAGAGTAGAATTTGTTAAAAAACATAATTTGTGTTTCAATTGTCTTTCAGAATACCACTGCGTCAAAAAATGTAATTCGACATTTTCGTGTGCCAAGTGTCATAAAAGGCACAATGTACTTCTTTGTTTTGATAGGCGTGAGAGAAATTCCGCTGCAATGGGAAACACAAAAAATTCCAGCGATAAAGAAGCGCCAAACTCACTGGCAGCGAATGAAGGTAGACAAACATTAAATGCTGACGCGATACCCTTTGAGATAAATAACCAAATTCAGAATTTCGCTGGTACTGCGAATGTGAGATCTAGTAATGTTAAAACAGTTCTTCTTTCCACTGCGGTTGTTTATATGAGAGATAAATTCGGAAATAAAATTCCGGTGCGTGCCTTATTGGACAATGGATCAATGAGCAATTTTTTAACCTTGCAGTTAGTTGAAAGATTAGGAATTCGCAAAGAAAAAAATAATGTTTCAGTATCGTGCTTAAGTGGATCCTCAGTGACAGTAAAAAATAAAACCACAGCTTTGATTAGTAATAATTCGGGAGATTATAGTCGGGAGTTAGATTTTCTTATCATAGAAAAGATTTCGCAAATTATGCCCTCAAAATATATCAATATTTCAGAGCTAGAAATTCCAGAGTCAATTATTCTGGCTGATCCTGAATTTAATAGGCCAGGAAAAATTCATCTTTTGCTAGGAGCGGAAGTATTTCTGGAACTGATAAAGGTGGGTCGTATGAATGTACCAAATTCTAAATTAATACTGCAAAATACGGTGTTTGGTTGCATAGTGAGTGGAAGTGTTAATGACTGTAGCGGTCAGGTGCAAGTACATTGTGGGTTAGTTAATGAAACAGATTTAAATTTCGAAATGAGAAAATTTTGGGAAATAGAACAAGTAGAGGATACCGCACCATTGAGAAATACCGAAGAAAAAGCATGCGATATCCACTTTATAAACACACATCAGAGAGACATATCAGGCAAATTCATAGTACAAATGCCCTTGAAAAAGGATCCTAGTTCATTGGGAGAATCAAAACAATTTGCGCAAAATAGATTAAATTCACTTTGGAATAGGCTAGTTAAAAATCCAAATCTCTTAGAGTTATATTGTGCATTTATGTCGGAGTATAGAGAATTAGGCCATATGGAGGAAGTAGAGGAGCCAAATGAGTCGATACATGCAAATTACCTTCCTCACCATGGTGTCTATCGACCAGATAAAAGTTCCACAAAACTAAGAGTTGTCTTCAATGGCTCACATGTAACTTCTTCCGGAGAATCTCTAAATTCTATACAATTGAATGGAGGTGTCATTCAAGATGACTTGTTCAGCATAATACTTAGATTTCGTACACATCGTTATGCTTTTACGGCAGATGTGAAAATGATGTATCGCATGATACTTATTGATAAGAGTCAACGTGATTTACAGCGCATAGTTTGGAAAGTATTAAAATATCTAGAAGGGGTGAGTTCGCGATCAGCGTGTAGCTAAAGACCCAGTATAAATATAAATAGTTATACCAAAAGTTTTTTCATTAATAATGAAAGATAGAAATTTATTTTCTTACCTTTCTGGTAAAGCAGACATATGCTGGTTTGCTGCATGTGAAAACAAACTATGTATTTTATTTATTTATTGGATGTGAAAAAATATCTTCTTAGAATGATGGGAATGCGCTGGTACAGAAAAACTATTTAATGCACGACGAAATCAGGTTACATTGGACGAACACATACACACTAAAAAATAAGGAATAAAATAAAAGAGTTAAGTATGGGTACTTTAGAAGTAATAACACTAAAATCCAGTAGGAGATGAAAATCTTCCATTGGACTGAGAGTTAACGCACTAAAAAAACCGTGCGTCTTGGCCTCACGAGATCGGGCCTAGAAGTGTAGAAGTAATAGGGGCCCACAAGAGTTAAAACAGAGTAAAAGAAACTTGAAACAATACAGTCTGCTTAATAAGCAAAAAGGTTCTATTTAAAATCAGTTTATCAGGAAATGTCTGTGGTGCTGCGATCTATTGACGCCTTTTCGAAACACAAGTCTTTTACACAATCCTTCTTTAGTTTGTGACCTTACGCTGCGATGACTCACGGAAGTGTCGCCATCTTGGAACATATTTCACAACTAAAAGAGACGCGTTGCACGTATCACGAAGAAATCGTCATTTCACAAGCGGAGTGATGTTTGACATAAAATTACTTACACTGTGACGTTTTCCAACACCCCCGCTTTTTATGTCAAACCGACGAGCGTAGAATGTTTAACTTGTTTCTCAAACACTCGAAATGAGGCTTAGGCAACGGCTTGGTGAGCACGTCTGCCAGCATTAACTTCGATGGGCAATAAGTTATTTTGATTATACCATTCTGGCATAGATGTCTGATGTGGTGATACTTTACTTCCACGTGTTTAGTCCTTGTCTGTGCCTTTTCGTTTTCGGTCAATCTTATGGCTGATAAGTTATCTTCGTACAACGTTACGGGTAGTTGTTGACACAGTTCGAGGTCATTTAATAGGTCTAACAACCACGAAATCTCTTGACCTGCATTAGAGGCAGCGATATATTCAGCCTCCGTGGAGGAGAGTGCTGTGCAACTCTGCTTCCTCGATGACCATGCCAATATATTATTTCCTAATTTGAACAAGTTTCCAGTGGTGGATTTCCTGTCTATTCTGTCGTTTCCCCAATCGGCATCGCTATATGCCGTTAGGATCGGAGGTTTTGTTTTATCTATGACGAATTTAAGATCTTTGGTAGTAAGCAGATATCTAATTAATTTCTCGATAGCTTGCCAATCGACTTCCCTTGGGGATTCATTCCTTCTTCCCAGGATGTTAACGACTGATGCTATGTCGGGTCTAGTTAAAGTTGCAATGTATAGAAGCCCTCCTATAGCCTGTCTAAATTTTACGTTATCTCCCATTAGTTTCCCGTTTGGATCTAGATTAAAGTAGTTAGTATTCATGGGTGTATACGTAGGCTTACCATTTAACAAATTGAATTTTTCTGCGATTTGTATTATTTTGTGTTCCTGGTCTAACTCTAGATTACCGTTTGCCTTTTCCTTTATGTTTATGCCTAAATATTGTGTGACTTGACCCAAATTTTTGATTTCGTATTGCTTTGATAATTCAGTGTATATTTCGTGTGTGTCTGTTTTGTCTCCTGCGACTAAGATGTCATCAACATACACTATTATGTATGCGATTTTTCCATCTTGGACTCTTTTGTACAGACATTTGTCTGACGCGCATTCAACGAAATTTAGTTCTTTTAGAGATTTACTTATTTTTTGGTTCCATGCCCTAGCTGCCTGCTTAAGGCCGTAAATCGCTTTGTTTAAACTACAGACTTTATCTTCTTCCCCTTTTGTTATGTATCCCTCTGGCTGATGCATATAGACCTCCTCTTCTAAATCGCCATGTAAGAAAGCAGTTTTGACATCTAGGTGAGTTATTTTAAGATCTTTGTACACCGCTGCGTTTAAGAATGCTCGTAGGGTGGTATGCGCTACAACGGGTGCGTAGGTCTCGTCGAAATCGCTCCCATATTTTTGAGCATATCCCTTAGCGACCAATCTGGCTTTATATCGCTCTATAGACCCGTTCGCTCCCCTTTTTGCCTTAAACGTCCACCTACAACCTATGACGCGTTTTCCCGGGATAGGTTTTATTAATCTCCAAGTATTATTTTGCTTCAGAGAATCTATTTCCTCACTAGTGGCTTTTAGCCATTTATCTTTAGTTTCTACGTCATTGATATTTTGTAGGTCTGTCCATGACTTTGGCTCCTGAATGTGACACAGGTTTGCGCTTATTCCATAACGGTTAGGTGGTACACCACGATTTTGTCTCTGCGATCTTCTCGGCTCAAGGGATGTGTCGGTCGGGGTGTTATTCTGATCATCGTCGCGCTCTTCTAGATCAATTTCAATATTATCTGCGGGAGTTTGTTCGATGTTTTGATTTTCTTTGGCGGTTATAATTTCCTCATCTTTTATACCTTCTTCGAAGAATTTTACGGTTCTAGATATTATAATTTTATTTTCACCCGTATATATCCTATAGCCCTTGCTTCTGAAATCATATCCCAACATTATTCCCTCGATGGCTTTCTCATCTAATTTATTTCTTTTAGGTTTGTCGACATAGGCAAATGCCTTACATCCGAATGTTTTGATGTTCGAGAGATCGGGTTTTCTTTTATGCCAAAGTTCATAGGGTGTCATGTTATTTTTGTTAGCCTTTGTTGGTAGACGGTTGATGAGGTAGGTGGCAGACATGACAGCTTCCCCCCAGAATTGCTTAGGTAACTTGGCGTCCGACAACATGGTTCTAGCCATTTCCACTATCGTTCTATTCTTTCTTTCTGAAACACCGTTCTGTGGGCTAGAATAGGGAACACTCAATTGACGCTCTATCCCGTTTTCTATCAGGCAGTTTTCAAATTCGTCACTGATATACTCTTTTGCGTTATCGGACCTGATTGCCTTTATCAACTTGCCAAATTTATTTTTTGTTAGCGCTATGTATTCTTTCAGTTTGATAACGGCTTCCGATTTATGCGCGATTAAGTATGTTATTGTGTACCTGCTATAATCATCCGTGAATGTTATAAAGTACCTTTTCCCTCCTATCGTTTCAGTATTCATGGGGCCACATATATCGGAATGTGCGAGGGTACCGATGTCTTTGCTTCTGTTTGTGGCTACCTTAGGGTAGGGCAGAGCGGAAAGTTTCCCTTCAATGCACTTGGTGCATCGCGTGTCATGTTTACATTTGTTAATTGTTATCCCATTGGCTAATTCATGATTAACAAGGTATTTAATATCATCAAAATTTTTGTGTCCGAGTCTTCGGTGCCACAATGAAATACAATTTGTATTGTTACAGAAAGTTTGAGTACTTATAGTATAGCCGTAATCATCTTCAGGGTTTAATACGTAGAGATTATCATTTAATTTAGCTGTCAAGATTATATTATCATCTTTGACAAATAAACATGCATTTTTCTCGAAAATTACCTTTATATTATTTTCAGTGGCTTTCTTAACTGACAATAAATTGCCCTTTAGTTCTGGACAGTACAAGACGTTTCTTAGTGTAATGTAGTGGTTTTTGTCTGTTTTTATTTTTACGTCGCCCATACCTTCCGAATTAAGCCTTTTTCCATTAGCGATTGTTATATTCCCAAAATTCCCGGCTGTGAATGTAGCAAAATTTGTTTTTGCTGATGCAACGTGCCTGGTGCAACCCGAGTCAATGATATATGTGTTTGGATCTGTTGTTTGTGTTTGGTTAATTTTTACTGACTCAATTTCAAAATTGTTTTCCACTGGGAAGAGAGGAATGATCGATTGGTTGACCTCATCCTCTATATTTGATTTGCTGTTAAAGCAAAAATTCGAGGAGTCTGTTTTACTACCATTGTGCTGATTTTTGGGGTTTACCGAATTGGCTTTAAAGTTGGCATGGTTGTTAAATTTATTACTGTTATAATTTTCACTTCTTTGGTAATTGTTTTTCTGTTTGTTTTTTAATTTGTAACACTCTGAACGAGCGTGCCCATCTCGTTGACAGTAGCTGCAATACTTTTTGCTACCTTTATTTACAATTTTATATGCTGTGTCCCTTGGTCGTGTGCTAGTGTTTTTGTATTCGGTTCGATGAGAGTACTCGTCGATGAGTTTGTTCTTCACAAACTCGAGGTCTAGATCCTTTTCGTCTCTAGCCTCCATGCTCGTGATAAAAGGAGCATATGACTGAGGCAAGCTGCAAAGCATAAGAGCCACGATGTGCGAATCATTTATGAGCTCTCCAATGGCAGCGAGTTTGTCGCGGATAGTTAAAATATTGTTGATATGTAGATTTAAGTCTCCGCCCTCATTGAGCCTTTGCGAATATAGTTTCCTCAAAAGGAATAATTTGGATGATAAATTCGCCCTTTGGTGAACACTTTTTAATCTTTCCCAAATTTCTTTGGGAGATGTCAAATGTCTAATATGCACGATTTGTGTGTTTTCAATGCACAAACAAATTATGGCTTTCGCCTTAGCCGCGTTTTTAGTATATGTATCATCGGGTGTGGCAGGTGGAGATTCTGTTATATATTTAAATAAATCGTCTTTAATTAACAGATTTTCTAATTTGAAACACCAATGATTGTAATTATTATCATTTAGTTTCTCCACTGCCGTAATTTCTTTTGTGGCTGACATAGCGTGTTATTCAAGTTTTATAAATTCTTTGATAACAAATATATTTACTATAAGAAGTTTGTGACTTTCTTAAAATAATTTCTTAGAATATATTCATAAATATAAATAAAATGATCAGTTATTCACAATAATCAATCAATATTCGTTCACAATAATACTCTTTTTGCGATATTATATATATCGTTATTTATTCATGCACATTTATTTTTATTTTCATGTATATAGTTCAATATTTCATATCTCATATGTGCATCTTGTTCATCATTTTATCACAATCAGATAAACAAATTTTTATTACTGGGTTTTTTTTGTTTTTTTTTTTTATTTATTTACTTTCCCCTTCAATTCAGTCTCATAATCTATTAAAATATCTAGAAGGGGTGAGTTCGCGATCAGCGTGTAGCTAAAGACCCAGTATAAATATAAATAGTTATACCAAAAGTTTTTTCATTAATAATGAAAGATAGAAATTTATTTTCTTACCTTTCTGGTAAAGCAGACATATGCTGGTTTGCTGCATGTGAAAACAAACTATGTATTTTATTTATTTATTGGATGTGAAAAAATATCTTCTTAGAATGATGGGAATGCGCTGGTACAGAAAAACTATTTAATGCACGACGAAATCAGGTTACATTGGACGAACACATACACACTAAAAAATAAGGAATAAAATAAAAGAGTTAAGTATGGGTACTTTAGAAGTAATAACACTAAAATCCAGTAGGAGATGAAAATCTTCCATTGGACTGAGAGTTAACGCACTAAAAAAACCGTGCGTCTTGGCCTCACGAGATCGGGCCTAGAAGTGTAGAAGTAATAGGGGCCCACAAGAGTTAAAACAGAGTAAAAGAAACTTGAAACAATACAGTCTGCTTAATAAGCAAAAAGGTTCTATTTAAAATCAGTTTATCAGGAAATGTCTGTGGTGCTGCGATCTATTGACGCCTTTTCGAAACACAAGTCTTTTACACAATCCTTCTTTAGTTTGTGACCTTACGCTGCGATGACTCACGGAAGTGTCGCCATCTTGGAACATATTTCACAACTAAAAGAGACGCGTTGCACGTATCACGAAGAAATCGTCATTTCACAAGCGGAGTGATGTTTGACATAAAATTACTTACACTGTGACGTTTTCCAACAGAAAGATACTGTAAATGGTGAGGTGAAACATTACAGACTGTGTACGGTTACGTATGGAATGACTAGTGCCCCTTATTTAGCTATGCGATGTCTTAAACAGCTTGGTATAGACGGTGAATCCCAATTTCCGTATGCTTCAGCTGTGGTGCAGTCGGATTTCTACATGGATGACGTATTGACTGGTGCAGCTGATTTAGAATCGGCTAAGAGACTGCAAACTGAACTTATTCAATTATTAAGTACTTGCGATATGAAGTTACACAAATGGCTCAGTAATCATCCAGAATTAATGGAGCCAGTGTGTAAATCCGAGAACTACACTTTTGAGAAAATGAGTGAAACTAAAGCCTTAGGACTTTGTTGGAAAGCCCATGACGATACGTTTACTTTTAGTGTATCGTTCAGGGATCAAACTAAGGTGACTAAGAGAAGTGTTCTGTCAAATATCGCTCGCATATTTGATCCATTAGGATTGCTAGGTCCAGTGTTAACGAGAGCAAAGATTTTCTTGCAAAGACTGTGGCGACTAAACATTGATTGGGATGATACTCTACCTAAAGCCGAACTTGATGATTGGTTGCAGTTCCGAGAATCGTTAACGGCCATCAACAACGTAAGTGTTATTCGATATATTTTTACGAACGATCCAGTGCAATTTAAAATTTGTGGATTTGCAGATGCGTCTGAAAAGGCATACGGTGTAGTTTTGTATGTTGTTTCTTCAAATTCTTCAGGTGAACAAACTTCTCAGTTGCTCTGCAGTAAAGGTCGAGTTTCACCGATCAAAACAATTACCATCCCACGTTTAGAACTGTGTGCTGCAGTTTTGTTAACAAAATTGATGGTAAAGGTTTCCAAAATCTTAAAGGTTCCTAAAGAAGCTATCTACTATTATTCAGACAGTACTATTGTGTTGTGCTGGCTTCGAAAACAACCATGTGATTTAAAAACTTTTGTGGCATCGCGCGTATCTTCAATTCAAAATCTTTCTGACATTAACCATTGGGGTCATGTGGCATCTGCTGACAATCCTGCTGATCTCGTGTCTCGAGGTGTGGATCCCGAGAAACTTTTTCAGGAAAACTTATGGTGGCATGGTCCCCATTTCCTAACCCAACGAACTGAGTATTCTTCAAATAGTTTTGAACTGGAGCAAAGTGATAAGGACTTATATTCGTGTGAACTCAAAAATACTGTTTCAGAAACTTCATTATTAATTACGGACTGTGCACCTTTTATTGACAATTTTCTGCAATTAAGTAATAATTATGGTAAACTAATTAGAATTCTTAGCTATGTTTTCAGGTTCATTCAGAATCTCAAGGAACCAAAGGCAAGGTGTTCAGGTAGGTTAACATCTGCTGAGCTGAAGAGAGCTGAGGAATATATGGTAAGATCTGTGCAACAAAAAGAATTCAGTTCTGAATTCACATTGTTAACCAAGGGTAAAGAATTACCAAAAAATAGTAGATTGATTTCTTTAAATCCTTTCGTAGATAAAAATAATGTAATCAGAGTTGGAGGTCGCCTCCAAAATAGCATGTTAAGTTATGTTCAAAAACATCCAATTGTACTGCCCTCTAAACATAAACTTACAGAATTAATTATTGAAAGTTATCACAAAAAATATCTACATATAGGACCACAAAATTTACTTTATTGTGTTCGTAGAGAATTTTGGCCTCTAAACGGTAGAGCTATTTGCAGAAAAATTGTACATAACTGTGTTATATGCTTTAGGGCCAAACCTAAAATATCAGAACAAATTATGGGCGAGCTTCCTAAAGATAGAGTGAATGTAGACTTTGTTTTTAATTGTACAGGAACTGACTTCTGTGGCCCATTTTCGATTAAATATAAAGGTCAACGTAAAGGTATTTTTCATAAAGTTTATGTTTGTATTTTTATTTGTATGGTAACTAAGGCAGTACATCTGGAAATAGTTAGTGATTTAACATCGGAGGCCTTTATTGCCACTTTAAAGAGGTTTTTTGCCAGACGAGGCAAACCTCGAAAAATATTCAGTGATAATGCTGGCAATTTTGTAAAAACTAATTTAGAGCTTAAAAAGTTGCAAGATATGGTAAACAAACCAGACAACAAACTTGCTAATTACTTGTTGTCTGAAAATATTGCATGGGAATTTATTCCCCCTAGAGCTCCTAATTTTGGAGGTTTATGGGAGTCAGGAGTCAAGTCCTTCAAGTATCACTTAAAACGTGTAGTGGGCAATTCTAAATTAACCTATGAAGAAATGTTAACTATAATTAACCAAATTGAAGGCATTTTGAATTCTCGCCCACTTACTCCCTTGAGTTCAGATATTGATGACTTGGAGGTCTTGACCCCTGGACATTTTCTTATTGGTCGCCCACTTAATGCCATTGCTGAATCTAATTTGAGTAATGTTGAAAATAACAGATTAAACTTATGGCAGAAAACCACAAAAATGGTTCAGACCATCTGGAAAAAGTGGAAAAATAGTTATTTAAGTACATTACAGCAGAGAAATAAGTGGGTGATAGCAAAAGACAACCTTAAAATTGGAGATATGGTTGTGATAAAGGAAGATGATCTTCCAGCTTGTAAATGGTTATTAGGAAAAATTGTAGAGGTATTTTGTGGCAATGACAATAAGGTAAGAGTCGTAAGTGTAAAAACCCCAAATGGAGTATTCAAAAGAGCAGTGTCAAAAATTGCCGTATTACCTCTCGAAAATTAATTCATTTTTTTACTAAGAAATTGTGTATTATTGTAATATTGCTTTATTAATTGTGTTAAATATCTGTATAAATTTAAACTAACTGTTACTCATTTATGTTATATTGTAATTTTTATTCTTTGCAATGGTTGTAATTGTAGTGGTTTAGTTTGAAACCCCCCTCAGAGGTTTCAAGAGGGGCGGTATGTTTGATAAAGTGTATATTTTAATTATACCAACAGATGTCGCTACATTGCAGATATATCAAAATGTTTGTACTAGAAATATATAAGCTGTGAGAAAAAGACACGGCCCTTTAAATTTGTAGTTATTTTCTAAGCTGTGTGAAAAGGACATTCTTTTTGGTTTTAGTTTTGGTTCGAAGTTCTACTTCGAGAATGTGCTGTTAATAAGTTTTAGTTTAGATTTTTGTGTCTATTGTGATCCGAGCTGTGTCCGGAATTGAGTGTGGTGAGATTGTATACAATAAACGGTATTTTTAAACAAGAGAATGAGTAATTTAATCAGAGTAAGAGTGCTTTTCTTATAATTCCGGGCCAAAAGCGATTCAATCACGTTGTAGCGTCGCATTCTTATTGTTTTGTGGTCACATTTGTGTGTAGTGGTATACGTGATTTGCAGTGACGCCCTTCTAACATCGCGAAAATTAAAAAAAAGTTACAAAAATGTTTTTTTACTATGAATAACATATTTTATAGTATTCTTGTCCATTTTTAATTTTTTGCGAAGAAGTTCACATTTTTGTCACAATGTGACGTCACTGTGTTGTGGCATTTTGGCCACAGATGTGACGTGACCGTGACGTCACATGGACATCACTTCACGTCCACCATCATTGCTATACGGGTATCATCTTAAAGAAAAAGTAATTTTGTTATTACTTTTGTCTTAGTATATTTGTGTTAAAAGAATTTAGAGATTCTTCAAGGATTTTAAACTTGAAAAGATTGTTACAAGCGCTTTCGGGAAATGGAAATGTAAACTCATATAAATTCTTGTTGGTTTTAATCCAAATTATTATACATATTATTATACACTTTATTATACATAATTTAGCAACAATCTCCTTAACGACGAAATCTTCCTGAAATTAACTTCAAAATTACCAGCTTTCTAAATAAATTAATCAAACCGTACCCATCTGAAGGAAACATAATATATTTACTTCAAATTGAGCACTGTCGAACAACTGTAGCCGAGCGGTTAAGCTACTTGGCTCATAACAGTAAGATACCTGGTTCGACTACTAGGTTAGCGCCTTCTTTATCACCAATTTCTTCATTTGATAAACATTTTACCTCCTGTAACAGAGAAAAAAGAAATGGAGATTCTTCAAATAACGGAAATATTCCGGTAGCACTGCTTCCAGGGTTTCGGTGAATTGAGGAAAATAGTTTTGAGAGTGTGAGCTATAGTGAAAAGTATTTGAAACGACAGATGAAGGATCATTAAAAGTTGCAATTTTTCGATTAAAATGTGGAAAAAAGAACAATTACGCTACAAAAAAATATTCTATTTCAAAAGCTTTTTGTTGAACAGATTAAACTAATTAATCAATTCTTTCACTTAAATCCAATTAAGTCTTTGATTAACAAACAAAAAATAAAACATTATAAACGTTTGCTATTTTTTCAAAGGAAATTATTTTAATTTAGCTTAATCAATTACAAACCAAAGATGAAAAATGTTGAAATCTTCAGTGCGTTTGGATCAAAATTTGATGGAAAAATTCTCTCTTTTTTAGTTCAAGCACTTTTTGTTCAGAATAATTCAATCAACTAAAAAAGATCGCAAATGAATGATTAAAAACCTCTTCATTGCTGTGAAAGACGGGGAGAAACAAGAATAATTTCTTCGTTTTTCAACGCAAAGAATTTATTCAAACAATTTAGTTTAAACTGGTTAAAGTTATTTCAAACAAAAGAGGAAAATTATTGCAGCATCAACCTGTTTTGATTGAAATGGGTTTTTTCACTATTATTTATTACTTAAACTTTCTAAAATGATTTCAAATTAAAGATTGCAACCTCATTGAACTTTATTTTGTAGGTGACGAAAATCAGGATTTTCAATTATTTAGCAAATGATTTAATTCAAAAATATTTCATTTAAATTTATTTACATTATTTGTTTCGGCTTCAGTTGCCTTGGCACGTTTGGCGCGATTTGCTGACTCTTGGCGCCGCGAGTTTTTGTTCGCATTTCAGTTTGATTCCTGATACTTGAAATGATATATTATATTGTGATTTATGGGAAAAAAATACGTTTTTAACACTTTCCAACAAAGTTGAAAAGTGTTTATGATTTCGGTTTGTCTGACTGTCTGTACGTCTGTCCACTCTCTAACTCTCGTAAATATACTTGGATTGTCCTGAAATTTTTGGATGTTATTGACGCTTATCACAATCCCTATTTCAAATGACGTTTCTAGCATGTTTAGTTTCTTTACAGGGACAGTCAAAATCATTCCGTTACATTACGTCCAATGGGAAAAAATCGTTTCAAATGAGTTTTAAAGATGTTACACCCTTCCAAACATAATACTGATATGCATTTGCGTAGTGCATTAAGGCTGTTCTTAACTGCTCTGCTCAATAAGCGCAAAATGTTTAGACACATTTACAAGTTCAATTTTTAACGGAAAGGTATAAAATTGGAAAGCCTGGCCGTGGATGCGATTTGGAATTGAACTGTTTCTTTCTTTTTCTTTTTTTTTTTTTTTCATTTTATGATACATCCATTATCTATTGAGTTATAAGCGTTTTGGATCACGTGACAAGCACGTTTTCCGCCCGCTTTGAGTGCTTTTTCTCCGTTCCCGCGGAAACCCGATTCAAAACGTCCACTTTGACACACTTTTCTGAAAAATGTATTGCGTTTGCAAAAAAATAGAAAAAACAGCTCGATGACATAGTTTCTGAACAACAACACCAGCTAGTTTCATGCATTTTCGAACAAAAATAAATTTAAACTTACGTCAGAAAATTGCCCTTTTGGATTTGAGGACACCCTTAAAATATGTCTGTAGAATATGCGGTGCAAAGAATATAGTTATCATTAACTTACTGGGCCACACAAAAGAATTCCGTTACATATTGGTATTGGGGGGAGGGGGGGTTGCGGCGTACTTTAAATATGTTAAACCATTTTATATAATGAAATCGATATACGTCGCTGAGGCTTACTATAAGTCGTTTCATGTAATAATACGAGGTGCATAATATTTTACAAGGAGCACAGAAAAGATTTCAGGTAATATATTCTATCCGAAGTACTGTATAATAGCGATGATGGCAGGAAATGCATTTTTAATTATGATATGCGCTTTTAAGTTTCACTATATTTATGCAAGCTATGTTGTGTGTATAAATGCTGTATTAGTTGATATACAGGGCTACACAAAAGAATTCGTAAAGATTACTGAGTATGAGCGTAAATTGCTTAAAGGTGGTTTGTAAATGAGCTATGCATTTTTACACTGAACTGCATTTAGTTTACTAAGAAATGTTTGTAGAATATTAGATAAAATGATATATAGGGCCTCGCAAAGAATTGGATACATGGCCGTCTATGGATGATAATTTCTGACAATGTGATTTTAGTAGTTTTAAGAGTGTTTTTGTTTGAATTAAATTTTAGCTAAATAGTAGCGAGTAATAAAGGTACTAGGTAAATTACAGGGCTGAACAAAAGTATTCAAGTATGTTTCTATTTATTAGTATAAATTGCTGAAAGAGAAATTTCAACCTGTTATGCGTTTTCTTGTTAAATAAAATTTCCGCATAGTAATATATATCAACCTACAGATCCAATACAGGGCTGTTCAAGAGAATTGGAATACATATTTGGCTATGGACGGTAGCTGCTTGGATCAGTTTTTCAAATGTTTTATCTGTTTTTTAAAATGTTTACTTATTTATCTTATTTAACGTATTTCTCTGAATACCGAAGTTTTGTTAAAGATTTCAGGAAAGTGTTGGAAAATGTTTCATAATCTTTGCTTGACGCATGATTTTTCTTTCTTATTTCTCTATGATTGTGGTTATAAAAACAGAAAATTTTTACCTGTTAACTTAATTAACAGTTCTATGATTTGAACACTGTTTATCTCATCGGCTATATTGTTAACACTTTCCAACAAAGTTGAAAATTTTTTTATGAATTCGGTTTGTCTGTTCGTCTGTCTGTCCAGGCTCTAACTCGCGTAAATACACTCGGATTTTCATGCAATTGATATGTGTTAATGATGTTTACTATGGCATATTCGTTATTGAATAGGAAGTGTGTAGTGTTAATAGTTCATTTACAGCGGCACTCAAAAGAATTCTGTTACATTAGGGTCAATGAGGAAAAATCGTTTGCAGAGTATTTTAATGACATTACGCTATTTCAAGTGCATTGAAATTGATATAAATCACTGAATTTAATTACAAGATGATTACTATAGAATACAGCTTTCATAGCATTTGTCGTTCATTTACGGGAACACCACAAAAGAAATCAGTTACAGTACTGTCTTTGAGCAATAGGAAGTGCGTTTTCAATTTCTGTATGCACGTTTAAACTGAACTAATTTTTTGCATGTTACTCGTTGTGTATAAATTCTATACCTCGTATACAGGGTCGAATTTAATTTAATTACACTGAATTTAATTACAAGATGATTACTATATACAATACAGCATTCATAGCATTTGTCGTTCATTTACGGGAACACCACAAAAGAAATCAGTTACAGTACTGTCTTTGAGCAATAGGAAGTGCGTCTTCAATTTCTGTATACACGTTTAAACTGAACTAATTTTTTGCATGTTACTCGTTGTATATAAATTCTATACCTCGTATACAGGGTCGAATTTAATTTAATTACACTGAATTTAATTACAAGATTATTACTATATACAATACAGCATTCATAGCATTTGTCGTTCATTTACGCGGGAACACCACAAAAGAAATCAGTTACATGTACTGTCTTTGAACAAAAGGAAGTGCGTCTTCAATTTCGGTATGCGCTTTTAAACTGAACTAATTTTTTGCATGTTACTCGTTGTGTATAAATTCTATACCTCATATACAGGGTCGAATTTAATTTAATTACACTGAATTTAATTACAAGATTATTACTATACATAGAATACAGCATTCATAGCATTTGTCGTTCATTTACGGGAACACCACAAAAGAAATCAGTTACAGTACTGTCTTTGAGCAATAGGAAGTGCGTTTTCAATTTCTGTATGCACGTTTAAACTGAACTAATTTTTTGCATGTTACTCGTTGTGTATAAATTCTATACCTCGTATACAGGGTCGAATTTAATTTAATTACACTGAATTTAATTACAAGATGATTACTATATACAATACAGCATTCATAGCATTTGTCGTTCATTTACGGGAACACCACAAAAGAAATCAGTTACAGTACTGTCTTTGAGCAATAGGAAGTGCGTCTTCAATTTCTGTATACACGTTTAAACTGAACTAATTTTTTGCATGTTACTCGTTGTATATAAATTCTATACCTCGTATACAGGGTCGAATTTAATTTAATTACACTGAATTTAATTACAAGATTATTACTATATACAATACAGCATTCATAGCATTTGTCGTTCATTTACGCGGGAACACCACAAAAGAAATCAGTTACATGTACTGTCTTTGAACAAAAGGAAGTGCGTCTTCAATTTCGGTATGCGCTTTTAAACTGAACTAATTTTTTGCATGTTACTCGTTGTGTATAAATTCTATACCTCGTATACAGGGTCGAATTTAATTTAATTACACTGAATTTAATTACAAGATTATTACTATATACAATACAGCATTCATAGCATTTGTCGTTCATTTACGGGAACACCACAAAAGAAATCAGTTACAGTACTGTCTTTGAGCAATAGGAAGTGCGTTTTCAATTTCTGTATGCACGTTTAAACTGAACTAATTTTTTGCATGTTACTCGTTGTGTATAAATTCTATACCTCGTATACAGGATCGAATTTAATTTAATTACACTGAATTTAATTACAAGATTATTACTATATACAATACAGCATTCATAGCATTTGTCGTTCATTTACGGGAACACCACAAAAGAAATCAGTTACAGTACTGTCTTTGAGCAATAGGAAGTGCGTTTTCAATTTCTGTATACACGTTTAAACTGAACTAATTTTTTGCATGTTACTCGTTGTGTATAAATTCTATACCTCGTATACAGGGTCGAATTTAATTTAATTACACTGAATTTAATTACAAGATTATTACTATATACAATACAGCATTCATAGCATTTGTCGTTCATTTACGGGAACACCACAAAAGAAATCAGTTACAGTACTGTCTTTGAGCAATAGGAAGTGCGTTTTCAATTTCTGTATGCACGTTTAAACTGAACTAATTTTTTGCATGTTACTCGTTGTGTATAAATTCTATACCTCGTATACAGGGTCGAATTTAATTTAATTACACTGAATTTAATTACAAGATTATTACTATATACAATACAGCATTCATAGCATTTGTCGTTCATTTACGGAAACACCACAAAAGAAATCAGTTACAGTACTGTCTTTGAGCAATAGGAAGTGCGTTTTCAATTTCTGTATGCACGTTTAAACTGAACTAATTTTTTGCATGTTACTCGTTGTGTATAAATTCTATACCTCGTATACAGGGTCGAATTTAATTTAATTACACTGAATTTAATTACAAGATGATTACTATATACAATACAGCATTCATAGCATTTGTCGTTCATTTACGGGAACACCACAAAAGAAATCAGTTACAGTACTGTCTTTGAGCAATAGGAAGTGCGTCTTCAATTTCTGTATACACGTTTAAACTGAACTAATTTTTTGCATGTTACTCGTTGTATATAAATTCTATACCTCGTATACAGGGTCGAATTTAATTTAATTACACTGAATTTAATTACAAGATTATTACTATATACAATACAGCATTCATAGCATTTGTCGTTCATTTACGCGGGAACACCACAAAAGAAATCAGTTACATGTACTGTCTTTGAACAAAAGGAAGTGCGTCTTCAATTTCGGTATGCGCTTTTAAACTGAACTAATTTTTTGCATGTTACTCGTTGTGTATAAATTCTATACCTCGTATACAGGGTCGAATTTAATTTAATTACACTGAATTTAATTACAAGATTATTACTATACATAGAATACAGCATTCATAGCATTTGTCGTTCATTTACGGGAACACCACAAAAGAAATCAGTTACAGTACTGTCTTTGAGCAATAGGAAGTGCGTTTTCAATTTCTGTATGCACGTTTAAACTGAACTAATTTTTTGCATGTTACTCGTTGTGTATAAATTCTATACCTCGTATACAGGATCGAATTTAATTTAATTACACTGAATTTAATTACAAGATTATTACTATATACAATACAGCATTCATAGCATTTGTCGTTCATTTACGGGAACACCACAAAAGAAATCAGTTACAGTACTGTCTTTGAGCAATAGGAAGTGCGTTTTCACTTTCTGTATACACGTTTAAACTGAACTAATTTTTTGCATGTTACTCGTTGTGTATAAATTCTATACCTCGTATACAGGGTCGAATTTAATTTAATTACACTGAATTTAATTACAAGATGATTACTATATACAATACAGCATTCATAGCATTTGTCGTTCATTTACGGGAACACCACAAAAGAAATCAGTTACAGTACTGTCTTTGAGCAATAGGAAGTGCGTTTTCAATTTCTGTATGCACGTTTAAACTGAACTAATTTTTTGCATGTTACTCGTTGTGTATAAATTCTATACCTCGTATACAGGGTCGAATTTAATTTAATTACACTGAATTTAATTACAAGATTATTACTATATACAATACAGCATTCATAGCATTTGTCGTTCATTTACGGGAACACCACAAAAGAAATCAGTTACAGTACTGTCTTTGAGCAATAGGAAGTGCGTTTTCAATTTCTGTATGCACGTTTAAACTGAACTAATTTTTTGCATGTTACTCGTTGTGTATAAATTCTATACCTCGTATACAGGGTCGAATTTAATTTAATTACACTGAATTTAATTACAAGATGATTACTATATACAATACAGCATTCATAGCATTTGTCGTTCATTTACGGGAACGCCACAAAAGAAATCAGTTACAGTACTGTCTTTGAGCAATAGGAAGTGCGTTTTCAATTTCTGTATACACGTTTAAACTGAACTAATTTTTTGCATGTTACTCGTTGTATATAAATTCTATACCTCGTATACAGGGTCGAATTTAATTTAATTACACTGAATTTAATTACAAGATTATTACTATATACAATACAGCATTCATAGCATTTGTCGTTCATTTACGGGAACACCACAAAAGAAATCAGTTACAGTACTGTCTTTGAGCAATAGGAAGTGCGTTTTCAATTTCTGTATGCACGTTTAAACTGAACTAATTTTTTGCATGTTACTCGTTGTGTATAAATTCTATACCTCGTATACAGGGTCGAATTTAATTTAATTACACTGAATTTAATTACAAGATGATTACTATATACAATACAGCATTCATAGCATTTGTCGTTCATTTACGGGAACACCACAAAAGAAATCAGTTACAGTACTGTCTTTGAGCAATAGGAAGTGCGTCTTCAATTTCTGTATACACGTTTAAACTGAACTAATTTTTTGCATGTTACTCGTTGTGTATAAATTCTATACCTCGTATACAGGGTCGAATTTAATTTAATTACACTGAATTTAATTACAAGATTATTACTATATACAATACAGCATTCATAGCATTTGTCGTTCATTTACGCGGGAACACCACAAAAGAATTCAGTTACATGTACTGTCTTTGAACAAAAGGAAGTGCGTCTTCAATTTCGGTATGCGCTTTTAAACTGAACTAATTTTTTGCATGTTACTCGTTGTGTATAAATTCTATACCTCATATACAGGGTCGAATTTAATTTAATTACACTGAATTTAATTACAAGATTATTACTATACATACAATACAGCATTCATAGCAATTGTCGTTCATTTACGGGAACACCACAAAAGAAATCAGTTACAGTACTGTCTTTGAGCAATAGGAAATGCATTTTCCATTTCTGTATGCGCGTTTAAACTGAACTAATTTTTTACATGTTACTCGTTGTGTATAAATTCTGTACCTCGTATACAGGATCGAATTTAATTTAATTACACTGAATTTAATTACAAGATGATTACTATATACAATACAGCATTCATAGCATTTGTCGTTCATTTACGGGAACACCACAAAAGAAATCAGTTACAGTACTGTCTTTGAGCAATAGGAAATGCATTTTCAATTTCTGTATGCGCGTTTAAACTGAACTAATTTTTTACATGTTACTCGTTGTGTATAAATTCTATACCTCATATACAGGGTCGAATTTAATTTAATTACACTGAATTTAATTACAAGATGATTACTATATACAATACAGCATTCATAGCATTTGTCGTTCATTTACGCGGGAACACCACAAAAGAAATCAGTTACGTGTACTGTCTTTGAACAATAGGAAGTGCGTCTTCAATTTCGGTATGCGCTTTTAAACTGAACTAATTATTTGCATGTTACTCGTTGTGTATAAATTCTATATCTCGTATACAGGGTCGAATTTAATTACAAGATTATTACTATACATACAATACAGCATTCATAGCATTTGTCGTTCATTTACGGGAACACCACAAAAGAAATCAGTTACAGTACTGTCTTTGAGCAATAGGAAATGCATTTTCCTTTTCTGTATGCGCGTTTAAACTGAACTAATTTTGTACATGTTACTCGTTGTGTATAAATTCTATACCTCGTATACAGAATCGAATTTAATTTAATTACACTGAATTTAATTACAAGATGATTACTATATACAATACAGCATTCATAGCATTTGTCGTTCATTTACGGGAACACCACAAAAGAAATCAGTTACAGTATTGTCTTTGAGCAATAGGAAATGCATTTTCAATTTCGGTATGCGCGTTTAAACTGAACTAATTTTGTATATGTTACTCGTTGTGTATAAATTCTATACCTCGTATACAGAATCGAATTTAATTTAATTACACTGAATTTAATTACAAGATGATTACTATATACAATACAGCATTCATAGCATTTGTCGTTCATTTACGGGAACACCACAAAAGAAATCAGTTACAGTACTGTATTTGAGCAATAGGAAGTGTGTTTTCAATTTCGGTATGCGCTTTTAAACTGAACTAATTTTTTTGCATGTTACTCGTTGTGTATATATTCTATACCTCGTATACAGGGTCGAATTTAATTTAATTACACTGAATTTAATTACAAGATGATTACTATATACAATACAGCATTCATAGCATTTGTCGTTCATTTACGGGAACACCACAAAAGAAATCAGTTACAGTACTGTCTTTGAGCAATAGGAAGTGCGTCTTCAATTTCTGTATACACGTTTAAACTGAACTAATTTTTTGCATGTTACTCGTTGTATATAAATTCTATACCTCGTATACAGGGTCGAATTTAATTTAATTACACTGAATTTAATTACAAGATTATTACTATATACAATACAGCATTCATAGCATTTGTCGTTCATTTACGCGGGAACACCACAAAAGAAATCAGTTACATGTACTGTCTTTGAGCAATAGGAAGTGCGTCTTCAATTTCTGTATGCACGTTTAAACTGAACTAATTTTTTGCATGTTACTCGTTGTGTATAAATTCTATACCTCGTATACAGGGTCGAATTTAATTTAATTAGACTGAATTTAATTACAAGATGATTACTATATACAATACAGCATTCATAGCATTTGTCGTTCATTTACGGGAACACCACAAAAGAAATCAATTACAGTACTGTCTTTGAGCAATAGGAAGTGCGTTTTCAATTTCGGTATGCGCTTTTAAACTGAACTAATTTTTTGCATGTTACTCGTTCTGTATAAATTCTATACCTCGTATACAGGGTCGAATTTAATTTAATTACACTGAATTTAATTACAAGATTATTACTATATACAATACAGCATTCATAGCATTTGTCGTTCATTTACGGGAACACCACAAAAGAAATCAGTTACAGTTACTGTATTTTAGCAATAGGAAGTGCACTTTCAATTTCTGTATGCGCGTTTAAACTGAACTAAGTTTTTGCATGTTACTCGTTGTGCATAAATTCTATACCTCGTATACAAGGTCGCACAAAATAATTCACGTCTCCTTATTGGCGAAAATTTCTGAAGGGGAATTTTCTACTGAGCTATGTATTTCCTATCTGAACTAAATTTTTGCATGCATGTAGTTAATAAATACAAATCTATATATCATAATACGCTGCCCAAAGAATTAGGATAATTTTCCGATTGTAGATCGAAATTGCTGAAATCGGGTTTTCAATTGTGTGATGCGTTTCCAAAGGCTTCAATTAGACATCCTATTTCAACGTATTAAACGGTGAAATTTTGTTACATTATTCTGAATGTGTTGGATACTGTTTCATAATCAATGCTTGACGCATGATTTTTTTCTACTTTGTTTTTTTTAATTCGAAATATTTCGATTTATGCTTCACACTGTCTAAAAAAAAGACAAATATTTCAGATTTTATGAAAATGTAGTATAGGGGAGATTAGGGAGGGATGGGGGGACATCTGAAGTAATGCTTAAAATAAAGCTTTTTTTTATGACTCGTCTACCAAGATGGAGTAAATATTGCATCGTACTTGTTGCTGTAAATCTTTTTAGTTGCAAACACCTGTGAGTTTATGAATTAAAAAGACTATTTTACAATATCAAAAACTTAAAATTCTTTTACTTCATTCAATAGGTTAAACTGAAAGCACCACCTATCGACTTAAAGAAATAGAAATCACTTATGCATTATAGAAGTTCGTCACGTAATTCGTCATTCAATAATTAATTTAAAAGCAACTGATTAAGAATTCAAGAATTTTTCTAATGAAACATTCAAGTTATTTACCGTCAAACCTTGACGGGCGCTATCGAATAAGCTTAAAAGATACAAGGAAGAAAAGCGTTAAATAATAAAGTTAAACTGTTTTAAATCAAAATTCTGGTGTGAAATATTTTTATAAAACTTGACTCAAATTTCCGGTAGTTCTAGTGTTAAATACCCTTTTTTCTAGTCAAAAGTGCCTTTTACGTATAAACCTATTTGTGCTGTATTGATACACTAATCAAACATTATTCCAAATTAACTAAATTTCCATTACATATTTCTACAGTTAAAAAATGAATAAAAGGTAAATCTATATAATTCTTGGAAATTTTCCTGATTTAGTGATTTAGTGAGAAGTGTGCCAGGCTGGGTATCGTTCCAAGTGGTTCGGTTGGAGCCTGTCGGTGCACTATATCGATGACCCGGTTTCGACACTTTTTCACTCTGTTGGCTGTGCGCCATCCAAGCAATTAAAATTTGAAATATTGTTGAACAAAAAGTTTTTGCATTGAACAAATTAGTGTTTGTTAGAGAAAGTATACCAATTTTTTCTTGGAAATTCTGCATTGTCGTTGTCGGAGTTTCCTCTTAGTCCACACAACTTTGAAGAAAATCCCTTGCTATTTATATGCTGCCACCACCGATATGATTACGTGATATCGGTCACGCTCTGAGAGGATTGTTTAAATGAAAACTAACTCGTTCAATTAACTAAATTAACAGTTTATTTACACACTATTTACAAAACACAAAAAACTATTTACACTTAAAACTCGGATTTAGGTGATCCGGTTCAACATTAAATTAAATACAGTAAATGCTGGCTGTGTACTACTAAAACTGCGTTATATCACTCTCAATCTACACTCGTTAAATTAGCTTTACCGGAGACTACTCTCAATCTCCCAACACATGGGCTCTAAACCTAAGCTCTGCGAGCTTTACTCAACCCTACGCTCTATCTAAGAGCTCTACACAGGAACTCACCTTGCGTCTTGCGCTCCAGCCTTCAACTGACACTCTCCCAGCAGAAGCGACTGCCCCTCGCACTCCTCTGCTTTTACTTAACGTAACCCCCCGGGGTTTCTACCCTGCTCGCATTCCAAGCTCTTTTCCTCGTTCGTGGAATGCCTTTGTCTCCCCATTGTCAACAGACATCTCAAAAGGTCGGGCAAAACCCCTCTCCATCCAAGCTGTACAATTCACCTGCTTGGATCCAGTTTCAGACAAGGAAAGAATGTTACTTTGAAATTTCCAATACACAGACCATACAATATATAATATAGTAAGAGAAAATAATATAGGATCATAGTTCTAATAGCAGATGTTTCTCAGAACCTGACAGTCGTATTATTACATTTTATGCTTATTGCATAGCTAATACATATTTTTGGGTTGAACCGTGTAATGGAAAAAATTGGCATCAAAAGATTTTTACACGCTATACCTTCTATTTCGAAACAACAAACTTCGCGGCCCATTTCTACAGCAATTGCAATATAAAAAACCTACCACGAAGTTTAGTGTTTGGAAATAGTGGTGCAAAATTTTTTATTCTGCGACAAACATTCATTTTAATTACTCGTTTTATTTATCTTTTTATACGTGTGTTGCGGCAAAAAGTATACGTTTGCGGCCCGCGAGAAAAAAAGGTTGAGCATGGCTGACCTAGATGGAAGCTAGTCTAAAACAAATTTTTTTACGATTTATAAGCGACTCTATTTCTACAGATTTTACTGTACTTTTTTTTTCAGTAAATCCTGTAAAAACGAACCTCTTTATAACGTAATCCTATTTTAAAAGTAAAGATTTCATCCCCCCAGCGATTTTGCCACAATTTTTGTCGCAGTAGTTATAGATTAATATTACATACCAAAGAAATTCAGTAGTGTTTCTACTCTTTATCTATAAAAATAAAATAAAAATTTTCAGAAACGGTCGCCAAAAATTGTTTTGAATCGATTTGTGTGATATAATGATGGTGGAATAGTGACCATCGAGTAATAATCGGATATAACACAAGACGCGTCATATTTATAGGAGAATCAAAAAACTATTCGATTATTAGATGCCTGATTGTAAATATCTGAACTTTTTTAGACAAATAGAAATGAAAATGAGTTTTTGAATGTTCAGAAAGATTTGTGTCCTTTGCTCTTGGATGAAGAAACAAGTGGATAAGTGTGATCACAGATCACAGAGAGGGTTTCGTTTAATATTTCTTTCAAAACACTTTATCCTTTTGCAAAATCTGTTAGTTCCACATTTCGTAACCAGGGGTGCACTCTATTCTTAACAAACCTCTATGCGAACGAAACTCCGTTTTATAAACTATCCGTAGATATATTAGTCGAGGGGATCGGGCCCATAGCACTCGAGATAGGCAGGCGCCCCCTGGCGGTAAAGATTGGAACTAAAAAATGTACGGCTATTGTGCATAATATGAAAGAGTGGTGAAAGGAGTGTCGGCAAAAGTTAGAAAAGTGCACCCCAGATGAAAAGGGTCGAGGTTAGGAAAATTGCTAAAAATACAGAAGTTAGAGCCCGGAGGGGTAAATAATATAAGACTTTTTGAAAAATTTATGATTTTTCGTGTGATCGCAAGTGTTTTGCTATAAGTATGCAAAATGTCACATCTCCAACTTAATTAAGAGCCGAGTTAGAAAAAATTGCTTAAAATACACAAGTTAGAGCCCAGAGAAATAAATACAAGACTTTTTCAAAATTTTATTATTTGTCGTTTGATGTGAGGTGTTCAGCTATAAGTATCCAAAATTTCAAGTCTTCAACTTAACAAGTAATGTGATTTTTTTTTTTTTTTTTTTTTTTTTTTTTTTTAGTAAGTCAATTCCTAATTAGGTCGTCAAAGAAAATTTTAATATAATCAATTAAGCTAATATTAATTTTTGTTGCATTAAAATATCTCAATTTGTTGATTTTCTATAAGCAAGTCAACCCTATTGGTTTACAACGGAAGTATATGGGAATTTGGCGAAATATTACAGATATCGCCAAGTTGGCGTCACTTTTGGCGACTCATTTTGGTCGCCAAATTTGGCGATATATCTCCACGTTGGCGATAAACTTGGCGGTATGTGGCGACAGAACATGGACCCTGTGGTAACCCCTCTTATAGGTATGAAGATGCATTAAATGCTGTTCAATAACCAATGGCCGCCATTTTTTATCCCATATAAAACTAAAATTAATTAAAACTTAATTAATGAATTAATATTTGAAAAAACTGTATTAACATCAAGTGCCATCCATTACAAGTTAAAAATATGTTTTTGAACTTGAGTGGATGAATAATAAGTATTTTATTAAGGGTGTATTCCAATCCAAACTGCTTATTTTCTGATTCATTTTTAAATTCATTTTTGCTCTCAAACGCATCAAACTAAGAAATTCTCTTATTTAGAAAATACATAATGTGCCGTGCTTCTCGATTTTTTGATAAATGCAGAAAATATTATAAAAAATGCTGTCAAAATCGGCGTTTTGAACCGAAATTTCCGGAAGCGGAAGATCTGGGGATGAAAAAGATGGTCATACTGAGAAAATAATTGCTTAAAAATCAAATTATAATTAATTGAGCGAAAAATGAAATCACACGGCACCTTATACTAATCTTCAAAAATCACCCCAGCAAGTTTCATGTTTTTACTTTTAAAAATGAGTCTGAAAATGTCTCAGAAAATTTCGAGCTGTTGAGGGTGGAAAAATATTTTTTCGAATACACCCTTAACGATTGAAAATTTGAACAAGATATATATATAGGGAGAGTGTGAACTAATAGTAGGAATTGAATTAGGGCTCAGTTAGGGGGGGGGGGGAAGCTTAAAATACACAAGTAAGAGCCTCAGAGGGGTAAATATAAGTCTTTTTCAAAATTTTATGATTTGTCTTTTGATGTGAGGTGTTCAGCTATAAGAATCCAACATTCCAAGTCTCCAATATGTATAGTTTCTGAGAATGGGCTCTGTGAGGGACGGACAGACAGACAGACAGAGGAGTGAGACGAATAGTGTTTCGTCAGATGAAGGAAACCCTAAAAATGATAATTCAAAAACCCTTTCAAAACAGAATACAGCGTCAGTAATAGTCTTTCGTTTGAAAACGGTTTCAGAAATTTCACAAGGAAACAGATCTTTTATGACTAAATAGGAAGTGGAAAAATCTAAATGTATTTGTACATGGGATTTCATTAAGGCTGTTCTCAAATCCAAAGAGTCAACTTTCTGACATAAGTTTTAATTCATTTTTGTTCGGAAACGCATGAAACTAGAAGGTGTTGTTATTCAAAAACTTTATCATCGAACTGTTTTTTCCGTTTTCTTATAAACGCAATAGATATTTCAAATGAAAATCAAATTTCAAATTATTTTTGCTTAAAAGGCGCAAAGACCAACTTAGTGAAAAATATTCCATGCCGGGAATCGAACCCGGGTCATCAGTATAGCGCACTGACGTTCTACCGCTAAACCACATGGAACGAATGTTTCTCTCTGGAAAAATTTCCAAATATTAACGCAATAGATTTTTCAGAAAATACTGTCAAAGTTGGCATTTTGAACCGAACTTCCGAACGAAAGAAGAAAATCCAGTCAGTAAGGGGAGAAAAGTGCCGTGTCACGTGATCAAAACCGCTTATTACTCAATAGGTAATTCATGGATCAAAAAGTGGAAAACACAGTTCGATTCCAAATCGCTTCCATGGTCAAGCTTTCCATTTTTATATCTTTCCGTTAAAAAATGAATTTGTAAATGTGTCAAAACGTTTTGCGCTTGTTGAGCAGAGCAGTTGAGAACAGCCTTAAGCAGAGGAAAGTAATATCACAACAGCAGATATAACCAAGAATGCTTTTATGGTGATAGTAATTTTCTATATTAGCTTCTTTCCCCCCTTTGTATTACAACTTTTAACTTTATCAAAAGTAACTGCAATACTCCAGATATTGAAGTTTAAATCATATTTCGGTTACCGCTCCGAAAAATAAATGGACTAAAAATATTTTCTTTTGAAACACACCATAATCAATTTTCGTCAAAAATTTTCCCACAGTCGACGAATAGAAGATAAAGGAGGAAGAAAAAATAAAAATTTTAATACACTCAACAGAATAAGAGGGTGCTTATTTCAGAAATGTTTGTGAAAAGGAAAAAAAAAAAAGAAGGTGGAGATGAAAAGGTTAGTAAACCTACCTGTTTCGCCTATAACTGCGATGTTCCTAAACGTTAAATTCCTGTCCTTTAAAAGGAAAATTACTCCCTACCGCCGATGATTGCGTTTAAGAGCGGAGCACGGTAAATAGCAATTACCAGTATACGCAAAAGCCCGACAAGAAAACCAACAAATGAAAAAAACCCTTCTAAATAATTAAACACTGCTGGAAAAATTCTTTTCTTGGACGGGAACTACTGAAGGATTTAAAAAAAAAAAAAAAAAAAAAAAAAAAAATCATCACAAAAAGTGCCTACGCCTTTATATCCAGCCGTCGGACTGATGAATGTGATAAGTAGTCATAAAATTACGGGGGAGTTGAGAGAAAATAAGAACTGTCCACAGAATGTGCGTCTACTGTATAGGTCCGGTTCCAGGGTTTTCAAGTAGCGTATACACGTAGCTTGGTGAAGTGGTATCATACCCCCCCCCCCCTCCATCTTTTCTACCATTGTTTAAAGAGCGTTGATGTGAAAATTGATATGCGATTGGACTTAGACTGAAACCTTTTCATTACCGTTCTGTTACCCGTTATTATGGCTTTTGTCTTTTTTTTTTTTTATTTGAGATCTTTTTTTCTCTTTCTGTATCCACTCCTACTACTCTTATTATTATTATTACTTTCCCCGGTTGTGAAAAACGAAAATCTCCAGGGAAGTCCAATGTAATACTTTTAATAAATCGTTAATTTATCTTTATATTATTAATATACAATAATAATAGTAATGAAAGTATCTTTCGATAAATCAGAGGATATTTAAATATTTTAAAAAGATCCCCAAAATAGGGGTGGTAGTTTGTGTGTGTGTGAGGTTGGGGGAGGGGAGCACGGGGCCAGCCATATAGTTCAGATACTTGAGTCGTATGGCTGAGATTATTGTGATTTTAAAGTTGAGATTCTTCAGTTGTATGGAGTCCTAGAGAAGTCCCCAAAACCTAGCGATCCCAGAGATGAGAGGAAATAAGTACGTCCGATAAATACTGTCCGCGTGATGAGAGGAAATGAGTACTGTCCGATGAATACTGCCATTGCCACCTAGAGTAGCATGTATTCTAGGTGGCAATGATACTGTCCGCGTCTATTGTAAATCTGTCTTCAGGGTTTTCAAGTAGCGTATATACGTAGCTTGGTGAAGTGATACCATAAAGCTTATTTGTTTATATTTTTATTTTATTTTTCTGCCATTGTTTAAATAGCTATGGGATTGGATTTAGACTGAAACTTTTTCATCGTCATTCTGTTACCCGTTATTATGTCTTTTGTCTTTTTTTTTTTTTTTTTTTTTTTTTTTTTTTTTTTTTTACCATTCGTTGTTTTCTTTATTTCCCTTTTTATATTCATGACTCTTACAAGTTAAAAAAAAAAAAAAAAAAAAGTCTCGCAACGGGTTATCAGATTACTCACAATTCCCCAAGTTGGCCACTGGGCATATTTTTAGAGGCATGCGAATATTCTGAAATGCACTGTAAAAACTAACCTGTTGATTTTGCAAAAAATAAAAAACTATCAGGCAAGACGCCAGTTAAAAAAAAAAAAAAAAAAAAACTTACGGACAAAATCTTATTTCATAAGTAAATACGGACAAAATCTGTTAGAATAACATAAATTAATAAATACGGATTGTTTCCGTAAAATAAACAATTTTTTACTGGCGTCCTGACTGACAGTTTTTCTATATAAAATCAACTTTTCTTCTTTTTTTTTTACAGTGTATATTTTGTTTCAGCTGCTATTCCATTTTCCCGAAAACCATGTTACCGAACTATTAGCAGGACCAGACATTTCAGCTACGACCAGATACTTGATCTGGCACTTTATTTTAAAAATATGGAAAGTAATCACAAATTTTTCGAGGTCCTATGTCCCGCCAGATTGTGAACGTAAATATCTCGATACAAATGGATGCTGATATTACCTTTTAAGGAGTTCAGTTATCGCTTCTCTTCACTTACTTCCGAGTTTAATTATTCCTAAACCCCCAGCGGCGCATTCAGCATTGAAGCAACATCATCAGCAGCACATGGTAGCAAGCAGCTCGCAGGTGAAGCTGTCAAAAGGTTGTCCTCCCCTTTTCACCCCAGAAGTTAATGAATATTTTATTGTTGCTGCCTCCCTGCGGGACTCTTCCATTTAACGGAGCGGATGCTCTGCTACAAGACCGCCTACTAATTCTTCAGCCGTTTTCTCTTCTCGGATTATTATCATCATTATTGCTTGTTTGAATTTGGCAACATCAGACTCTTTAAACAGTCTGCGTTGTTCGAAATTCATTATTCCTCTCTCTTGGCTCCGTATGGAATCCAATCTCATTCAACTGCAATACGGATGCTTTTCGGAATTTTCATTTCCCCGACAACATAGCGATCATGTGACATTACTATGAAGTCACATAGGGTCATAAATGTCACAAGTGTTACAGTGACAACAGTAATCAAAATGTGACTTCTTTAATTTGTCAGCGAAAATTATTTTCGCTTGGTGACTCCAGTGTGAAGTCACTTTAAATCTGAATAATTGTTTAGTCACCATCAACTCGTCACGGAATGGCGCATATCGACGTCACAGTCACTAGGGTACTATGTGGCAACCTCTTCAGTGGTCACATATGATGTTTAAGGCTGTATTCGAAAAAATATTTTTCCACCCTCAACAGCTCGAAATTTTCTGAGACATTTTCAGACTCATTTTTAAAAGTAAAAACATGAAACTTGCTGGGGTGATTTTTGAAGAGTTGTATAAGGTGCCGTGTGATTTCATTTTTCGCTCAATTAATTAGAATTTGATTTTTGAGCAATTGTTTTCTCAGTATGACCCTCTTTTTCATCCCCAGATCTCCCGCTTCCGGAAATTTCGGTTCGAAACGCCGATTTTGACAGCATTTTTGACAATATTTTCTGCATTTATCAAAAAATCGAGAAGCACGGCACATTATGTAGTTTCTAAATAAGAGAATTTCTTAGTTTGATGCGTTTGAGAGCAAAAAGGAATTTAAAAATGAATCAGAAAATAAGCAGTTTGGATCGGAATACACCCTTAAAATAAATCATCTCTAAAATAACAGTAACAAATTTCAAAATTTATTTAGACAACGCATCATAGCTGTTGAATATGACAAAATTAACACGTAAGCCGCTAGCCGCAGCGTCAATTTTTTGTCCGTTATGAAATATATGCATATTAGTAGCATGAAGTGTATGCATATGATAAATTTCGTAGCAGTTTATTTTATTATTCATACTACAGAATTATTACTTTTAGAGGGTTACTTATTACTTTAATTATTTCTTTTATTAAAAAAAATTCATCAAAACAAGTCTAATATTTTTTTCCTTCTAAAATATCCACCTCTAATACATTCAATTAAAATTTCTAGTTCCGAAAATCAAATGACTTCTATTTTTTTCTCTAATCCTTAAATTTCAATTCTTCATTCCGGTTGAGTAATGCATTTTAAGGGGGTCCGGGGGGTAAAAAAATTTATTTTCTTTATTTATAAGCATTCTTTAATTATTTTTTCTCCTTTAATGTGTATTTCTATAAAAATTACTTTTTTTCAGATAAAAAGTTTTTGATAAGTTTGAAATTTCGTTTTTTTAATTAAAATTGAAAATTTTAAACTTATTTTATTTTTAATATAACTTATGGGCCATTTGTCCGATTCCACTACTTTTTTCACTATCGTATATACAGAAAATGTTTTGTTAATTTGTCTTCATGATTTACAAAAATATTATTTACAAAATTTTTAACAAATTTAAAGGTAAAAAACTCGGAATTTGTTAGAGATATTTTTACTTCGAGGAATATATTTTAAAAATTTCCGAATAAAGTAAAAAATCCTGAAGATAATTTATTGAAAACATAACATAAAAACTTTGTACAAAATTTCATACATTATTTCATACATTTCATGCATGTTATTTACAATATTTTAATAAATTTAAAAGTAAAATTCTCGGGATTTTTGAGAGAGATTTTTATTTCGAGGAATATATTAAAAACATTTAGACATGAAATTAAAAATCTCTGAAGACAATTTATTAAAAACATAACATAAAAACTCTGCACAAAATTTCATATATATATCTTGCAGGAAAGTTTAGTTAAAGACTTTTAAACGTGACAAATTAAGAAAAAGCCCATTCTGAGATAAACAGACTTAAAACTTTAGTTACGGGCAGGGCAGAACTGATAGTTACGACAACGCAAAAAATGTTATACCTGCTGAAATAATCATCATAGAAATGCGCGGTTTGTTTTATTTAATTTATTTAGCTTTGTGCTATTTTATTAGCAAGGAAAATATAAAATGTACTTTATTCAGAATATGGACAATTCAGAATTCTGAGTGATTGGTATTTTGATTGACGATTCAGTATGTTGATTTTGAAGAAATAGCTCCTATTTTTCTAGTACCGTCCTAATGCAAAACTATACCGTGGTGATTAAGTTAAAATTTGTAAACTTTATTTACTTCGCTTAAGGAGATAAAGTATTGGGACTATAGTTCTCCATTATTTTGAAAATAATTTCTACACAATCTTTATTCAGTATTTTCATATAGAATTACTCAAGTTTGAACTTGTTTAAAAAATTACATTATCTTAACACATTATTACTTTTATTTAGTTAATGATCAATTACTGATTAAAAAAAAAATTAAATATCTTGTAGAAGTGTGAAAGCTTACTTTATTATTTGAATTGAAATAAAAGCTTTTCTTTTAATCGTGGATGTTCATTTATATTTTAGTGGCTCTTCTTTTGTGTTTTTAAATTTTCCTATGAAAAAAAAAAATTCCCGGCGAGGGGTGTTCATCCAAGCCCAGTTCGACTCCATGCCTAACCGGGTAAGGGACGTTTTAGCTGCCAGAGGGGCAGCTGTTTCTACTGATTCCGCACCCCTGTAACCCCCCCCCCCCCCAAAAAAAAACTGCTTACAAATTTAATAATTTTATTTTCATGCCATACTGTTTACGTACAATAATTATCTTTTTTTGTATTTTCTTTCTTTCATGGTGTTGCAATTTTAATGGTGTGTACATTAATGAGAATACATGCAAATGTGTTAGAAAGTAGTCAGTTTAGACTGGAGAACAGCCATACATTTCATTATGAATTCTACGTCGTTTTATTATTTGTTTCCAGAATAACAACTATAATAATAATAAGAAGAAGAAAGAAAGAACACAAAAATCTTTGCATTATCATATTGGTGTGTTATTTTTCCTTCCTTTCTTTCTCTCTTTTCTTTTCTTTTTTCTTATGTGTGTGTATGTGTTTTAATATTATCTCCAGCTTCACCAATCTCTTTCCCTATTTTATTTCTACTTTTATTGTTCATTATTTTGCCCTTTTTTGTATATGTTTCGTTGTAAATCTTTAGACACGAAGTTACTATACAAAAGCAACTGCCATCTTGCATGGCGTTTTAGAAAACATTAGAATTCCTTAAAAACCCATCCGCCATGATTTATTGTATAACGAAACAAAAAATTATCATCTTTTGCCATTCTTACCATAAATGAATTAAGCGTGCTTAAAGTTCATTTTTCATAACCTATTTTAAATTTTTTGTCTTAGGTCATAAATTTCAATAGCAATAGAGTTTACCTTTTCTTCTTCGGTTGTTGTACATAATTAATGAAGAAAAGAACTTGAAGAATATCCTCCTTATCAGCTCGAAGATGTGAGAAGGTCTAGAAAAGCGGTAAGTCTTTTATCTCTCCAGTCATTTATTTGCTTTTATAATAACCCTTTTCGAAGCAAAACGCTCGAAAAGAGTCCTTTTATAATGAAAAATCCCCATTTTGGGATTTTTTTTTTTTAAACTGTGCTCGTAAAATCGTAAATGTAATGTGGAATTTCCAGCTAATGAATGTGGAAGATTTTTTTTAACTTGAAGTCATATTTTCTGCGGTCATTGTTCGCTAAAAAGAAAAAAAAAATAATCTTTATAATACTAAAATATACTGTGGTTAACGTTTCTGTGGTCTTTTATTTTTATTTTTTTTTTTTAATGACATGCACCGTGGTTTCAATAAGCTAAAAATTAGAAGTTATTTTTCTTTTTCTTTCATATTTTGTTCAATAACATAGAACCCCATTTTCAATAGAACATATTTTTAGAATAAGTTATTGAAACGTGATAACATTAGTTTCTCAGTTTTTTTTTTCTTTTTTTAACCACATCAATAAATGTTAACGTTATCATCACTTTAGAGTTAAAATTATTGCGTCCACTATTAAAAGAAAACTTTTTCTTTTTCTTCTTTCTTTTATTGTTTCTTTATTAATTTTTAGAATGCTTTTTCAATAATCTGTTTTTTTTAAATGGAAGATATCCGTTTTGGGATTATTTTTCCGTCTCAAAAATAGAAATTGTGATACAGTACTCCCCGTTTAAACGAATATTGACGGTTCCAGGAAAATATTCGATTAAGCAGCATTGATTAAACGGGGAATCATAACTGTAATATTTAATGCGTAATAAAAAGCCAAAATAACCATCTACGGTATATTTAATTAACAGCTTAACAAATCGTTAATAGAATAACATAAACTAAAATAAATACAAATGCTAATATAAAGTAAATAGGTATTAATTTAATGTCAGTCCATACATTTATATGATTTACATCATACTTAATGCAGCTTGTTTGAATTGGGTCAAAACTTTGCTATTTCTAATTTACGTTACTTATACTGCTTAAAAAAATCGTATAAAGTGGTTTATTTAAGTGGAATTTTAAATTAATTTTAAGATTTTTTTAAAGCAAATATCGAGTTATTTTTCGAATGAGTGCAGAATATCACAACTACCATCTCGAGTCTCAAAGTGACGGCGCATTGCATTGAAGCCTGGTTAACAGCAAGAAGTGATTGTGGGGAAATCATTTGACAGGTGCATTATACACTTGCTGGCCGAAATCATTGCAGGAAGAACTAAAAATTTGTTTTCAACGTAAAGGAACCGAAAATGACAAAAGGTGGAAGGAAATTCCAGCTGAAACGTGCTTTCCGTGCTTATTTTCAAATATCGGTCACACAGTTGTTATTTGACATTATTATTGCATACAGGATCTTTCGGAAAATATCATTCAATTTGGCGTAGTGAACCGATGACACCAACGAAATTGTGGCCATGCACTGTAAAAAAAAAAAAAAAAAACGGAGATTCTAATGGCAATCGAGACGCCAGTACTATTTCCGTAATTTAATGGAAAATTTCCCCCATAAATTCAAGGAAAACGGAAAATTTTCTATAATTTATGGGGAAAACTTTCCGTAAAAATACGGATTTCTGGGATTTAAGTGGGAAAATTTCCGAAGGGTGTATTCCGATCCAAACTGCTTATTTTCTGATTTATTTTTAAATTCATTTTTGCTCTCAAACGCATCAAACTAAGAAATTCTCTTATTTAGAAACGACATAATGTGCCGTGCTTCTCGATTTTTTGATAAATGCAGAAAATATTGTCAAAAATGCTGTCAAAATCGGCGTTTTGAACCGAAATTTCCTGAAGCGGGAGATCTGGGGATGAAAAAGATGTCATACTGAGAAAATAATTGCTTAAAAATCAAATTCTAATTAATTGAGCGAAAAATGAAATCACACGGCACCTTATACAACTCTTTAAAAATCACCCCAGCAAGTTTCATGTTTTTACTTTTAAAAATGAGTCTGAAAATGTCTCAGAAAATTTCGAGCTGTTGAGGGTGGAAAAATATTTTTTCGAATACAGCCTTAAACATCATATGTGACCACTGACGTTCGTAAAAAGTATTCGGTATAAGTGGGGAAAAATAACATAAAACCAATAGGAATAAATTCGGTTCCGGAGGATTTTATTCGAATAAGCGGGGTATTCGATTATCCGTGACCCGATTAAATGGGGAGGACTGTATGGAATTTCCAAGCTAATGAATGTGGAAGTTTTTTATTTAAATTCCTATGCTCAGTGGTCAATGTTCGTCACCAACTTAAGCCTGTGACTTTTTTATTTTTTTTAAGAAAAAGAAAGAAATCTTTTAATTTCTAAATTTTAGTTTCGTAACCGCTTCTTTCATCTTTTATTTGATTAAAATATAACACCGCGGTTTTTAAAAAGTTTTATAGCACCCCCCCCCCTTTTTTTTCCCTTTGAAAATCATATTTCCAGAAAAAGTTTCTGAAATAATGTCATAACTTAAATTGCTTGTTGCGTCACTTTAAGGCTGTTCTCAACTGCTCTGCTCAACAAGCGCAAAACGTTGGCCATAATTTTTTTTTTCAAAAAAAAATTATGGCCATTTTTTTCCCATTCTGACCAGAAAATCAGAGTTCTAACTTTTTACAACTGCTCTTTCATCTTCACCCAACACTTCATTTATAATGGCTGCTTCATAATAATAGAAGCCATCAGTCCATCAGAAGAAAATGATCCATTCCAAAAGTATAAGTTCGATTGAAAAAAACTATTTAATACTTTGAGCAGAAAGAAGGGGATACACCCTACACCTGCAATTTTCATGACACTAATAGAATCCCATAGCTGTCAATCTGTACGATTTTCTTTCCGCTAAAATTTAATAAAAATTTTTGCCCTAGTTAATCGTTGACAATTATTGGATGTCGGCGATTGAATTAGTCAAAATTTACTGGTAAGTTTTAGTGGTATGGAAAAATCTTAGAAATTAATAGCTGTGCAGTAACATAATACTGCAGAGAAAAAAAAAATGCAGCAAAATTGACATTCAACAAACAAAAAACTATCAAGCGCTTTTTCAAATAAACAATTTCATTCCCCGTTTTTCTTAAAAGTAACTGAAATGTGCATAAAAAATGTATTGCTAGTACCCTAAAAATGAATGAATTAATTGAAAATTTATATTTCATCTCCTTAGTGGGTGACGATTTGTATCCATCCGGTTTATCCGAGTTTTTTGCTTATCTGAGGGGAGCTTGGTCCATATTAACTTGTAATAATCGGGACTCTAACTGATGATTTTCGAATCTTGACTGTGTTGAGTGATAGTTAGTGGCATATTAATAGTCATTTTGACAGAAATTTTGGAGGGGGAACAAACCCTGGTGATCCCCCCATTGGCTACGGCCTTTTATTTAAATAATAAATAAATAAATAAATGCTTTATGAGCTATTATTAGCTGCGAATAGAATAAATATCTATTCCGTAAGCTGTAATCTCCCCATTTTTAGTTTCTACTTAGATAAACACATTTCGAACCAAAAAATTATTTAATATATATGTCTTGCTGCGCTTATTTCATTTCAGTTATTAAACAAAGTTTACGGTTAAAAATATGTCTATTTGATTCTAAAAAATAAATTAATTACAACACAGGGAGAGAGAGAGAGAGAGGGGCAGAAGGTTGACAGCTATGCTATTCCTATTAAATAAACAAACTATTTATACTGCTGCATTTATATATATATATATGTATATAAGAATCTAGGAAAAAAGGTGACCGGAAAAAACGGGACCGGAAAAAACGTGACAGAAAAAACAAGAGCGGAAAAAACGGGACAAGGAAAAAACGGGACCGGAAAAAACGTGACAAGGAAAAAACGGGACCGGAAAAAACGTGACAAGGAAGTGTTAAATATTGAACTTGTCGATAAATAAATGCTAAAAACTAAAGTAAAGTTTTTCCACTGTCAGTTTCTTACAGCGTAGGGGGGGGGGGGCAGAGTTAATGGGTGAGTTAGACAATTCTAAGATTTGGTCCAAGAAAATACAATTTTAACATTTCATTAAGAGACGTTTAGTATGACTTCTGCAACGGATAAGTTAGTGCTTTCTACGGAGGGGGGGGGGGGGGGGTATTACGGAAATGTAATTTATTGAGTCTTTCAATTCGCTATTGATAGTTTATATATGAGCAAAGATGTTTTATAAGGCGGAGGGGGAGGGAAAAAATTATGTACACAGCTTGTAAAGGGAATAAAATAAAGACGAAGAGAAGGCATTTTCTTTAGCGGAATTTTTTCATTATCCTGCTTTTTGCTGGCAGGCTATCAAAGCCCAAGGGATAATGTGCACGCAGGTTCTGTAGGTATGTATGCACTTACGTCTGTATATACGTAACGCGATAACTCTTGACAGAAACATCCGATTTGCTTTAATTTTTTTTCCAGGTTCATTCTGATAAGGCGTACTTATGTAATTAACTTTTGTTTTGATATTTAAAATTTTCATGTTTTTTCCTAATATGAAAAATAAATTTTAGTAAAATTAATTGTTACCTTTTTCTACGATGAAAATCTAGATTTAAACATGACCTCCATTAAGAGACCACCTCTCCGAGCGAGCCATTTTCATTGGAACGGAACGTGATCGCAGGGAGGTTTTACTGTATATAAAAAACGAAAAATTGAGACTTTGAGTATGTGTTTGTTTAGTGAGTCTTTAAATTAATAATTTGAATAATTAATTCACAAGCAATTATCATTTTAAAAAAGTCTTAATATAATTCCATAAGTTTTAATATCATAACTAATAGTTATTTATAATTTGTTTAATTTTATTAATATTTTGTTTCCTATCAAGCAATTAGATTGTTTTAAAGAGAGGGCAATATATTACATACGATTAGATTTGGTAATACTGTTTAACTAACTTTACATGACCTCGGGGTTTAAACTAAAGGGAAGCTAGGGGGCGTATATCCTGGGCTCCCGGGTAAAAGGGGGAGGCATTAAATTTGGTTCGTTTTCCGGTTGAAAAAACAAATAACGGCATTAAGTTAAAAATGTCATGGAATCAGACAACCGAAAATAAAGATACATACATTTAGGCGGTTCTCAAATTCTCTACTCAACAACGCGAAACTTTGACAAATTTTCCGATTTATTTTTAAACGTAAAGGCCTGGTTAAATATATATATATATATATAAAATCTATATCTTACTAAAAAATATATAATTGCATAAAATTAAAATATTTCAAACTAAATAATTATGGCTATTAAGAAAAAATGTACCCAAACTGTGAGCTTTAACGAAAAATCATGCTTTCGAAGCATGGGACCCTTCAGGTTAAATTCTTAATCCTTCAACAAAGAGAGTGGTTCCTCTTATTATTGATTGACAATCATTCAAAATATTTTGCTTTCTATTTGATTGTAACAGGCGTTTTGCAGTTTGTAGTTTTAAAAGAATGATAGACAGGTATTATGTTGACAAAAAGTACATTGGAATTTTACAACTCACTTCAATATACATATTTGAAAGTGATAGAAGATAAACCTTAGTTTTCCAGAATGGTTTTTGTTGAATGCTATTAATCTGACAGACAAATAATGTATAATAAAAGGGGTTGTTTCTTCTGTGAAACCTTTACGTGCCACCCATCGTTTTTTATGAGATCTTTTCCTGTAAATAATAGGTAATGCTGTTGATTTTAGATATTTCACACAATTTGAGATAGCGTATAATGAATAACTTTGAACGGGATTATTGGAACAAATACTCAGCTGTATTTATCCTTTTTAAATATTCCTTGAAGTGCCATATGCTACATTCCTAGAGACCTCACAAGTTTAAAGACTGGATTATTTTTTGCTTAACTATTGCAGATTGATGTATTATAATTTAAGAGATTGGTTGGTTGTGTTTATGACGGCCAATTATCAACACGAGGGATATGGGCCCAAAAGGTGGGGGTGCCCTTCTTGGGGGTCTTTCTAATGGAACCTAACCCGTATTTACGCATGGAAATCCATGATTCGAAGCAAACCACGAAAACTCCGAACTATTAGGACGACGAGTGCGATTGGGTTTGAACCCAGCACCTCCCGTCTACCAGCTTCGAGAGCAGAACCTCTCGGCCACTGGAGGGGCAATAATTTAAGAACTCACATTGTTTTAACCTTGTTGTAGATTTAGGAAATGTACAAATGTCATGTTCTTACAACAGAATTCCCCCCCCCCCCCCAATCTTTCAACATCAAGAAAGCTGAAAAGATGCAAAGGCAAAGAAATCATGATTTTAAAAATACTTTTGTTTTGTGCAACCAATAATGCTTTCTCACATGATAGAGTAAAGTGTCTGTAACTCATTCTAAATTGTATTACTACTAATCGATGTATTAAATGAATTTTATAAACAGTTATTTTAATGGTATTTTGAAGAACTGTCGTCCTAATGAAGGAAGCGCAATATCGGAATAAACCGATATATCAAATTTGAAGCAAATCGAAAAATTCTGTCCCTGAAAAACCCATTTATTTAAATTAAGGGGGGACTAGCCCCCCCCCCCCTCTTCATACTTAACCAATAAACCTCCAAATTTAATCAAGGCAGCTCCTTAGCATAATAAACCAGTATACTAAATTTGGTGCAAATCGAATAACTCTGCATGAAACACCCATTTATCTAAATTAAGGGGGGGGGGGGTCAAGCCCCCTTTCCCCCGTGTATACTTAACTAATGAACCTCCAAACCTAATCAAGACAGCTTCTTAACATAATAAACCGGCATACCAAATTTGGAGCAAATTTAATAATTCTGCATGAAAAACCCATTTATCTAAATCAAGGAGGTGACTAGCTCCTCCCCCCTTTATATTTAACTAATGAACCTCCAAAACTAATCATGGAAGCTCCTTAACATAATAAATCGGTATACCAAATTTGGAGCAAATCGAATAATTCTGCATGAAAAACCCATTTATCTAAATAATTAAGGGGGGGGGGGAGTGGCCCCCCTTTACTGTTAACCAATAACCCCCAAAACTAATTAGGGAAGCGCCTTATCAGAATGAACCTGGAAAAAAATGAAGCATATCGGATGTTTCTGTCAAGAGTTATCGCGTTACGTACATACAGACGTAAGTGCATACATACATACATAAAGAACCTGCGTGCACATTAACCCTTGGGCTTTGATAGCCTGCGAGCAAAAAAGCAGTATAATGAAAAAATTCCTCTAAAGAAAATGCCCCCTCTCTTCGTCTTTATTTTATTCCCTTTACAAGCTGTGTACGTAATTTTTCCCTCCCCCTCCGCCCTCCACTGTACCCAAAAATCATTATTGATTAAAGTTTTATAAATATATAAAACATCTTTGCTTATATATAAGCTATCAAAAGCGAATTGAAAGAATCAATAAATTGTATTTCCTTAATGCCCCCCCCCCCTCCGTAGAAAGCACTAACTTATCCGTTGTAGAAGTCATACTAAACTTCTTAATGAAATGTTAAAATTGTATTTTCTTGGACCAAATCTTAGAATTGTCCAACTCACCCATTAACTCAGTACCTCCCCCCCATCCCCTACGCTGTAAAAAGCTGACAGTGGAAAAACTGCACTTTAGTTTTAATTGTTTATTTAAATATGGCCTTCATGTCGTTAAAAAAATATATAAGGTTTATAAATATAAGGCTATGTTTTTTAAAATATATATTAAATTCCTTAAAAAACAAACTTCATATTATATTTTCTGTTATGTATACAACTTAATAAATAGAATACTTTCCCGTGATCTTTTATCCGATTAGTTTTTTCCTATGTGCGCTTTTTCCCCGTGATTCCAGTATCTTATAGAAATGTTTATTTTAATTTATTTTGTTTAGTTTAAATGTTTAGAATAATATATCTGGAAATTCCATGATGAAACCAAAAATTGCAAAAAATTTGATTTCAATTGCTTAATATAACAAGAAAAAAAAAAAAAAAAAAAAAAAAAAGAAAGAAAGAAAAAAAGAAAAGAAAAGAAAAGTAACAAACTATGCTAATTTTTAATTTTAGGCATATCTTAACAAAGATATTTACTTATTATTATTTTTTCTTTATTTGTTCTGTTAATATCTGAAAATACTAATGCCACTGATCAGGACATAAAAAATTATAAATTGATAAGTGATTCAGAAAGTCTAAAAAATGTTATTATTATTATTATTAATATAATTTTATGCTAATAAACAAAAAATTCAAATAGCGTTAAATAAAATAAAAATAATAAAAATAAAACTTTTTAATCGAATCTATTATAACTAACTTCTTTAAAATTAAAAAAAAAAAAAAAAAAAAAAAAGTTTATATGATATTATACATGCGTAAGTCGAAAAAACAAGTTGTTATGTAAACGAGCATTCTCGTATGCGAACATTCACAACATTTTTCAATATTTGCATTCTAATTATCAACGGAAAGCATTCTTATTCACATAATGTCCAAATTAAGTAATAGTGTAAATGTGAATTTTCATATGCAAATATTCAGGAATTTTTTTTATAATAGCATTCTTAAATATCAACGGAAAATATTGGTATCACCGTTCGCGAATATCAAATATCAAGTAGTGATGTTAATTAGAATTATCGTAAGCGAATCTTCAATTTTTTTCAATATTAGCATTCGTAGACATCGACGAAAAATATTTGGATTCGCGTTCGCGAATCTGCAGTTGGAAGAATCTATAAATTGTATTTCCTTAATTCCCCCCCCCCCACCCCCCCGTAGAAAGCACCAGCTTGTCCTTTGTAGAAGTCATGTTAAACTTCTCTTAACGAAATGTTAAAATTGTGTTTTCTTGGACCAAATCTTAGAATTGTCTAACTCAGACATTAACTCAAACACCAACGGAAAATATTGGTATTATACCGTTATTATTATTACCGTTCGCGAACATCAAATATCAAGTAGTGATGTTAATTAGAATTATCGTAAGCGAATTTTCAAATATTTTCAATATTAGCATTCGTAGAAATCAACAAAAAATACTTGTATTGGCGTACGCGAATGTGAAGTTGAAAGAATCTATATATTGTATTTCCTTAATCCCCCCCCCCCCCCCCGTAGAAAGTACCAGCCCTTCCCTTGTAGAAGTCATGTTAAACTTCTCTTAATGAAATGTTAAAATTTTGTTTTCTTGGACCAAATCTTAGAATTATCTAACTCACCCATTAACTCTGCCCCCCCCCCCCCCCCCCTACGCTGTAAGAAACTGACAGTGGAAAAACTTTAGATTAGTTTTTAACATTTATTTATCGACAAGTTCAATATTTAACACTTCCTTGTCACGTTTTTTCCGGTCACCTTTTTTCCTTGTCCCGTTTTTTCCGGTCCCGTTTTTTCCTTGTCCCGTTTTTTCCGCTCTTGTTTTTTCTGTCCCGTTTTTTCCGGTCCCGTTTTTTCCTGTCACCTTTTTTCCGTTTACCGTATATAAATGAGTATAATTTAAAGTAAAAGCTTTCGTTGTACTTAAAAAATTGTAAAATAAATTATTATAAATACATTAAAAAGAAATTACGAAAGAAAATACTTCACATACCATATATAGTCATTCTTAATTTTTCGACCGCCATATGTGCGATCGCAATTTTTAATTATAGCATTCATTTTCATAATATTTAAAATACAATTCGAATAAATTATAAAAGATTCGTGATACTCTATCACGTAAGAAATCAACGAACTCTTTCAATTTTGAAAAGCATGATATCATAAATTTCCCACACGACGCAATCATTTCTATCGTAGTCTTATATTGCGTGCTGCATTTAGAGAGTTATGCCATACAACCTGTACAGAAGCTCAATACGAAAAAGAATACTGAAATGATTTTGTTTGCCTTGGGAAAAAAAAATGTATAATTAAAAAGAGTCTGCATACTTTTTCAGTATTATCCTGTAAGAATTATGTTAAGAACTATTACGGTAGTCTATTTTAACATTTAACTAAAAGTACATATAGAAAAAAAATCCTTCCCATTTTATTAAATTTATTTTAAAAAAATTAAGGAATTCTCAATTTATTTTAAATATTGACATTTTTGCTCTTTTTTTTCTTTTAGGCAACATACGCATTTACGTACTTACATATTACACAAAACGTCATGACTTATTATACAAACGACATATTACACAAAACGTCATATATTATGTTAAATTTAATATAATTCTTTTTACTGTCGTATTTAGTGAAAAACGATTAAATCTACATGTAATTATATATATACAATATAAATCTAAAAACTATAATGCTAATTCCATGAATCACATACATAATAAGGAATATCTACGAAAAATTATAAGCTTAATAGTATAATATATATATATAAGATTTATTTTGATTTATAACTAAAAGTATTTTGTAGCGTCACATTGTTACATCATGTACATATAGCGCATATTTTGGCAAATTAAATCAATTAAATCAAATTTTAAAATACATTTTTTTATTGCTGCATATGCACATTTAATGATGTATTTATTTAGTTATTTACCATCTATAATTTAAAAATTTATTGTTATCAATTGCAGCTTCGTTCTAACTTTTTGTGATGTATAATTGAATACAACATATGAAATTCATCGCATCAAAAGAAATCAAAGGCTGCTGTCCTAAGACAACAGTCGCTTATAACTCTAGACGTAATTCATTTGTCGGAAAAAGAAAAGAACTGTTGGATTACAAATTATCTCAATAATGATGCCTGCAAGTATGAGAGAGTTTCACGTTATGGAACGGATAATTTTATTTTATTTATTTATTTTAGGGCCGCCTTAAAAAAGCGATTCAAAAAGTTTATCTGTGTCGCAGGAATATTCGAAATAACACGGCACGATATAATAATAGACACCTTCTTTGGAACAAAGGAAATGATTATCAGGGTATATTTCATATCTCCATTATATATATATATAAACTTTTTGTACAATTACCGTTTAAAACACATGAAAATTTACCAAATTTGATGCAATAACCCTATATAGACAAAAGATACAAAAATCCAGCTAAATAAAGTTGAACGTATGAAAAAACAAATGAAAGCTCAATTGGATGGATGTAGAAGGAAGCTTATAGTGTATTTCACTTCATCAGGGGTACATGAAATACAAATATAAGTAATACACAGTTGATTTCTGTAAAAAAAAATCAACTTATAAGCTGAAAAATGAATTCTTTTATGTACCCTATCGACTATAAACCAAGAAGTATAAAAACAATATAAAATAAGAACCACACAGATTGATAGAACTAAGAAAATTATTTGAAAATGCTTGTAAAAATAAATTAAACTTACCCCCTAGACAATAATTGAAAGAGTATAAAAATTTTAGACGCGTGAAGCAAAGATGGAAAAAGTATAATAGTTAACGGTTAAAAGTTAATCTCGTTGAAACATATATTTCTAAATTTAAACCAAAGAAAAAAAAAATAAATAATATATTATAAATGTAAAAATTATTCAAAATGATGTATAATTATGTATACAAATTAATTAATAAACTAATATTAAATTGTTTAGATAATAATAATATTTGTAGACCTAAGAATCATAAACTATTTTAGTGCTGCCATCTTTTAGCCATTTTAATCATTAAATTAAAAAAAATACTATATATAATCTTATGTAGTATTTATAAATATATAAATATAAATTTTTAAAAATAGCAATTGAATTACTACCCTCAAAGTAAAATAGATAATAATATTAAAACAATATATATATACACACATATATATATATAATATTTTAATTATACACACACATATATATATATATATATATATATATATATATATATATATATATAATATTTTATTATTATTAACAAACTTCATTATCTATAATAATTATATATTGCAAGATAACACATATATTTACAGCACGTCGGTATACCACAAGGTGGTTGTACATCCAGTTTATTATGAGACTTATATCACTATGAACGTACTTTTACTAATAACAATCTACATTTATATCGTTATATTGATGACATAATTTTAATTGCCACTGATCAATCTAAAATTTCTCAATTTCTAGTTGATTATCCCACTAATTTGGAATTAACGGAAAACCTCTTATCTAACAATACAATTAACTTCTTAGATCTTAAAATTACAATAAAAGACAACAAAACAATAACAGATTTTTATGATAAACATAAAGAATTTAAATTCAAAGTTAATACATTTACAAATTTTAAATCTTGTCTTCATCATTCTGTATATCGAAATATACTACTTAATCATTTATATAGAATAAAATGTTTATGTTCTTCTCATCTAATTAACAATAATATTAAAAAACTAATTTATGATGCATTAAATCATGGTTTTCCAAAAAAATTCATATATTCATTAATATACAATTAGTACTTACATGATCTTAAAAAAAAAATAAATAAATAAATAACACATGCGTAAACAAAATTACAAAAAAATTTATAAAATAAAAAAATATTTATAAAAAATAAAAAATTGTAAAATAATAATAAGCAATTTCTATAGGATGGTTGGGTGGGTAGATGTTAGAGTACGGAGGAAGGTGGTGTTGTCTGGATAATACGCAATGGTTAATTTAAAAAAATGATGGGGCTTTAGTATTATAAATACATTTCTAATACGTATTTTATATGGATGTTGATTTGATGTTTTATATGTATTTGGTGACTTTTCTTTTTATTTCAATTCATATTAAAATTAACTTATTTAATCAAATTCAATATTAACTTGTTTTTAAAATTTAGTCTACTCAGGACAATGTCATATTAATTAATAATAGTATACCATCTCTTTAGTGATCATTATGCATATAAGTTTATTTGATATAACTAATGTTATACTGTATGTATTAAAATTGGGTAAATAGTTTTTATTATTATTCCTCTATACTTTTTAATATTGTTTTATTTTCAACTTTGTATTCCATGATTAATTATCGGTTTAATTTGTTTAATTGTCACAATCATATTTTTTTAGCTTTTTTATGTCTAATATGAAGCTAATTCACACACTATATTTGTGATCTTTAGGATATTGAGAATTTTAGAATCTGACAATCTTCTATATACATCCATTTTTTATTTATTTATTTACTTATTTATTTATTTTCTTTCCTGTTCATTTTTTATGTAATGGTAATTATTAAGGTTTTTTATATTATTATTATATATAATTTATTTTATTTTATAGCATATAGCTATATTCTATATATTATCAATATTAATTTTTTTTTTTTGATTTCTCAGTGTAGATTAAATGGGTTTGGTAATAGAATATATTGAAAGCATTTTATTAACATTTAATTTATTTAATTTTTTTTTAATAATGATACATAGTATGGTATTTGTATATTAGGATTTGTGTAGTAATGCAGTTGATATGTTTTTATTTCTTTAGCTTTTGTTAGGTTCTTCTTTTTGTGACATTTGAATAATAATAGTTTTAAAATAAAATAATAGATGGCAGCACCAAAAATTTTGTCTTTTTAAAGCTTCTATTAAAGTAATAATTTTAATTTTTTACACCAGATGGTATTTAACGCTGAATATTGGCAATATTGTAAAATTGATATTAAACAGTTTAAAGTTGTTTTTAGGTATTTTAAATAATGTAATTAATTTCTATTTATATTACATTAATTGTATTTATCACGGTATTTCGAAATGAATTAATTGAATCCATAGGTTTTAATTTCTGTGTTAACTTAACTGTTTTATTCACCTTAATCTTATCATGCTTATGGATTCCATGTGCGGGAATATATTTTGAACATCTACTGGGAATTTATTGGGTAAGTTGTGTAAGTTTTCTATTGCTATAAATTAAATATTTAATGGGTTGTAGTGTTTTTTTTTTCCATTTCATGACATTTGATAATGTTCTGTTTTGATCTTGAGACTATTCTTTTGGTTCTATTGGTTGTTTGGGTACAGGAGAAAAAATTTTTCAGCTTTTAGCTTTTTTCTCACAGAAAACAACCGATTTGCTTATATTATTGAATTCTGTACTCTTGAAAACGTAAATCAATATATAAGTTTTTCAATTTTTTCGGAATCCATATTCTTCTTTTTTATTTTTCCTTACTAATTCTTATAATTAAGTATAAGGTACTATATTATAGGTTTGTGGCATCATTTTTATTGTCAATCCATTCACAATTATGCGGTTTTTGATGATGGTCAGTAATGTTTAATTAATGGTTATATATATATATACAGTGACCTCTCACTTATGCGCCTTTCAGTTATACGCGAATTTCGTAAGGCCCCGTCACGAGGAATAGGAAAATAATGCAATACATCTCTCACTTATAAGCGAAACTTTGATTTGTCTCTCTCAGTTATACGCGGAAATAAAACGCAATTCACAAGCTATGAATTACATTCGAAAGATTTTTTAATCTATAAAAAATTTTCTGCAGGTGTCAAAGACAAAAGACCGCGCCGCAAAGCGCCTGAAAGGGTGGATAGGTTATTACAATTAGACATTTCACCCTCTCCCCTCAGTTCTAATGGTTTCTTCTTTTCTTTCTTTCTCTTTTATTTTTATCAATCTATTCGCGTGTTTCTTTCCGTCTTTACTATTACGGTAGCATCTGGATTTTATTTTTGTTTTCTTTGTGCAATAAAAATGAGTAAAAGAAAGTTAACAATATCGTTCAAAATGGGAGGTTATACGAGCAGCAGAAAATGATCCTAAACTGTCAAAAATAAGCTTAACTCGATAATTCGATTTGCCAGAATCAACGCTCAGAGGGATTTTACAGAACAAGGACTCGATCAAAAAAATAAACAGTGAGTATTCTACACAAGCCAAGAAGCGATCAAGAATTCAGAAAGGAAAATTTGGGATTTTAGAAACCACTTTAATCAAGTGGTTCAGAGAAATGAGAGCTTCTAATTTACCCATTAGTTGTGAGTTATTCAAAGAAAAGGCACTCACTTTGTCACCAAAATTGGGAATCGAAAATTTTTCTGCTTCTTGGGGATGACTAAAAAAACTTAAGGAAAGACACGGTTTAACAAATCATTGCCTGAGTGGTGAAAGCTCAGCTGTTTCAGATTCAACTGTTAATGAATGGATTGCAGATCTTCCAAATTTAATTCAAAACTTTGATGTTAAAAACATTTTTAACTGCGTCGAAACAGGTTTATTTTATCGTCTTTTACCAAACAAAACGCTGGATTTTATGGGAGAAACATGTCTTGGTGGCAAACACAGCAAAGAAAGAGTGACTGTGCTTTTATTTTGTAATGCGGACGGATCAGAAAAGTTACCGTCAATAGTGATTTGTAAATCGAAGAAACCACGGTGTTTAAAAAATGTGAAGAAATTGCCATGTTCTTATGCAAGTAGCACTAAAGCCTGGATGACATGGAATTTTTTTGTTGTTGTTGCTACTTTTTGAAAGAATTTAATATGAAGATGGCAAAAAAAGTAAAAAAAAAACGTTCTGCTATTTATGGACCAGTGTCCCGCCTATCCTCCAGATCTCCCATTGCTGACACATACACGAGTTATATTTTTCCCTGCAAATTGTACTAGCAGACTTCAGCCATTAGATCTCGGTATAATAAGGTCAGTTAAAGCGCAGTATAGGAAAGATTTGGTGAGAAGAATGTTCATATGACTAGAGCAGAAAAAGGAATTCAAGAAAACTTGGATTCTGGATGCTATGCACACACTCAGAAATGAATACTCAGATTTCACGAAATTTTCTTTGTTTTTGACGAAACGGTTTCCTGGAATACGCTCCGAGCGAATATTTCGTCAAATCGATGATATTACTTTCTTCACTTGTTTGACGATATAAATTTCCTCAAAGTTTCGTCAAAAAAGGGCTGGTGGCGCCATCTATTGAACAGTTTGGAAGCTCCTCTACCAAGGGAAGAAAAAAATCACTTCCCGTTTACCTCGGCGTGATTTGAACCCGCGGGCTTTGGGGTGGGAGACACTTGCTCTACCGACCAGGCTATTGGGGACTTGTATGAATGTGCTTTTAGACTGATGTAATGAAAGCTGCCGCGTGATTATATTTTTATAAGATAGATTGTAATTTTATCAGTGCTGAAAGATTTAAGGAAGGCTAATTTATTATTATGTTTTTCTCATGGTCAATGAATAATTATAATATGGCTTGATTAAATCATTTATTAGTGAAATTTTCTTTGCTCAATGAATGGTTAGAATATGGTCTGGTTAATTTGTTGCACACAAATAACGAACTGTGAAGTGCATATTGCGTGAGATTTTTATCACTTTGAATAGGTGGATAAAATTTTAACACTTTACTTTTTATAAAAGGGAGAGGGATCAATTATGTTTATTTTAATCTGATTGAAAACAGAATATACTTCTTAAATAAATTTTAAAAAAAGATATCCCGGATCTTTGAAATTTTATTGATTAAATTTTCTTTTTGGATGTTTTTGAACACAGGAAATATATTCTTTTCGAATTAAAACATAACGAACAACAACATAAGTAATAATAATAATAATAATAAGCATTCCTAAAAATTTTAACAGCTAAAAAAATAACTTATGAAGAAATAATAACTACCTATATTTCAGTATTTTCTGAAAAGCACTAAAAAGTGCTGTTTTAAAAATAAATTATTACGGGACTAATACAAACAAGCAAATATCTGCTTGCTAAAATCGCAGGATTTGAGGAGGTACAGCAACGGTTTCCTTAAAATGCATTGAGTCTGACCGTGATTGAGGAAAAACTTTCGTCAAATATCTGAGAGTTTAACTTTCCTTAAAAGTCACGTGATGGTGATAGGAAATGATCGTCAAAAACGACGAAATACAGCTTGAGGATTGCTAAATCGTCAAAAGTGAGAATTCTATTTCTGAGAGTGCATGTGTTGGTTTCCTCCTCGAATAACGTAACAGCCACAACAATTTCTAACTGCTTAAGAAAATTGGGTTTTTTACATTCAAATGATGTTGAAATTATTCCATTGCAGGGAAATGAAAACGACAGCAATGATTTTAACGTAGACGTGGAATAATGGAACACCATAAGCCAAGATTCTCTTTCTTTTCAAGATTTCGTCAATGTTGATGAAAACTTAACATCAACGGCAATAAGAGCTATTGAAACGGTTTTTGATGACGTGACAGCTGAAAAGAAGTAGAAGATGATGATAATGATGAAACTGATACTGTGATTGTCCCATCTTATGCTGCTGCTTTAGGAGCCCTGGACACTTTGAGATGTTACCTTCAAAATGCTGATGTAAGCACATCAAATACAATGACGCACTTTAATGTATTAGAAAACGTCGTTGTACAAACACGACCTAAGCAAAAACAAACGACCATTGATGACTTCTTTAACACTAGAACTGCCGTAGCGGTCATTGTGACCACTGCGAAATAAAAAATATTTCGATTATCACCAGAAATTTCTTTCTAAAATAAGTTTACAATGTACCACGGAGAAATAAGTTAAATAAAAAAGGTAAATAAGTTTCAATTAAAATTTCTGGTGTAAAATATTTTTATAACACTTCAGTAAAATTTCCGTCGGTTCTAGTGTTAAGGAAGACTAATTAGCATTTTTTTTTTTTTTTTTTTTTTGTAAGTACGTAACCCTTTCTGCGTAAAATTAAATTTTACGTTTACTGTATTTTTTTAAACTAAATTTTATAGTGAAAATGTAAGAATTTTTTTAAAGTGCGATATACTGATATTAAACCTTTTTTATTTTATAAAATGTTATTAATCATAATTCTTATATTACAAAATGTTTTTTTCCCCCATAATGTGTATAAAGGATTACTACATCAACATCCTCTCAGTTATGCGCGGCTCTCAGTTATGCGCGATTTTAAATCAATTCCTTCAAACGCGTATAAGTGAGAGGTGACTGTATATATATATATATATATATATATATATATATATATATTAGTGTTGACAATATGTGATATTTATTTAAAGCTATTGTATTTATATGACAAGTTAAGTTACTTAAAAATAATTTTTAAATGCTGCCATCTGTAATCAATTAATGAAAAAAAATAATAATATTCTGTATATAATATATAAATCCAATATTATATAGTAAAAGAAAATAAATAAATAAATAAATACAGTAAGATAAAAAGTCCTAATAAACCCTTATTGCAGCAAGCACACCATAATTAATGGAAACTTATCTCCCCCGCCCCCCCTAAATTACTAGTATGTAAGAGTAATATTATAACACTTATAGTCAAAAACTGGAAGAATATAATAAGAGAAAAAAATATGACATAGCATTCAGTATTGGTGGCAGACGCACACAAAATTAAATGCTATTTTTATCCAAAAAACGAAAATTGAAAAATAGCATAGATTTATATTTAATGTTTAATTATGTATGTAAGATGGATTTAACAAGAAATGATGGAAAGGAATTTTTTATTGCTTGTTGTTCAACATTTTTTAAATTTATTAATTTAAATTTATTAGAACAAAGGTTATTAATTCTGTGAGAAAAGTTAAGTAAAATGTTGACATAAACAGATTTATGAAGACATGAGTTATAATTCGTGAATAAATTAATATGAAATGGGAAATCTATTCGCTTATCATATATGTTATAAAGTATTTTATGAGTATCACAAAGAATTAATTTAAGATCTAGGAAATTTATTTCATTATTTATCATATCATTATTACTATATTTTAAATTTTTATGATATTTTATAGGTAATAAATAATTTGATTGATTATTATAATAAAAAACAATTATGTCATCTATATAACGGTATAATTTGCAATCAACAATAATTTATTTACGTTCATAAAAATAAAGATAGAGCTCGGCAAGAATTGAAGATACAATTATTTGCAATTAAGCAATGAAGATACAATTAATTAAAATAAAAATTAGAAAATAATATTATCCATTAATGAATGCGCAAATGCAGCATTTCACTATGGAAGGTTAATATATAAACTTTTTGTACAATTAAACCATTTAAACAGATGAAAATTTACCAAATTTGATGCAATAACCAGATATAGACAAAAGATACAAAAATACAGCTAAATATAGTTGAACGAATGAAAAAACAAATGAAAGATCGATTGGATGGATGTAGAAGGAGGCTTATAGTGTATTTCACTTCATCAGGGGTACATGAAATACAAATATAAGCAATACACAGTCGATTTCTGTAAAAGAATCAAGCTATAAGCTGAAAAATAAATTCTTTTATGTACCCTATCGACTGTAAACCAAGAAGTATAAAAACAATATAAAATAAGAGCCACATAGATTGAAATAACTAAGAAAATTATTTGAAAATACTTGTAAAAATAAATTAAACTTACCCCCTAGACAATAATTGAAAGAATATAAAACTTTTACACATGCAGCAAAGATATATATACGGTTTAAGGTAATCAACACCGTTAGAATATGGAAAAACTATAATAGTTAACGGTTAAAAGTTAAACTCGTTAAAACATATATTTCTAAATTTAAACCAAATAAATAAATAATATATTATAAATGTAAAAACTATTCAAAATGATGTAATAATTATGTATACAAATTAATTAATAAACTAATATCAAATTGTTTAGATAATAATAATATTTGTAGACCTAAGAATCATAAACTACTTTAGTGCTGACATCTTTTAGCCATTTTAATGATTAAATTTTAAAAAAATTATGTATAATCTTATGTATTATTTATAAATATAAAAAAAAAATAGCAATTCAATTACCACCCTCAAAGTAAAATAGATGATAATATTAAAACAATATTCGTATATACAGTCGAACTCGCTTATAGCAAGCGCGAAAGGACCGTGATATTTGCTCGTTATAACCAGGTGCTCGTAAAAAACGGGTTCGTAAAAAATTACAAAAACTCATGCATATTTACTTTATTATACATACTTTATTTTTTTCTGTACAGTACAAAAGAAGTTGGTTAATTTGCTTTGAACTAACTCTCTTATTGTCTCTTAATTATGTTATTGTTCTTCGGAGAAGACTCGTGGCCCGAAAAACATCGTCATTTGCACCCCTGGCTTCGAAAAAAGTTTGAAGTTTTTCTGCGCACATAATTTCGGTTGACTTCGGAATGTTAAAAGAATTTTTCCAAGAAACAATTATCTGAGCTGGAGAGGTGGAAGTCAATAGAAATTTTATGACTCACAAAAATATTGCTGGCTATAAACGGGGTTTGCTCGTTAAAAGCGAGTTATGTTTCCATAGACATAACATTGTACCAATCAAGTATTTAGGATTTCCTCGTTAAATCCGGGTTTTCGTTAAATCAAGGCTCGTTATAAGCGAGCCCGACTGTATATATATTAGTGTTGACAACATGTGATATTTATTTAAAGCTATTGTATTTATATGACAAGTTAAGTTACTTAAAAATAATTTTTAAGTACTGCCATCTGCAATCAATTAATGAAAAAAAATCATAATATTCTATATATAATATATAAATCCAATATTATATAGTAAAAATAAAATAAAATAAAATAAAATAAATTAAAAAAATAAAAATAAATACAGTAAGATAAAATGTCCTAATAAACCCTTATTGCAGCTAGCACACAATGATTAATGGAAACTTATCACCCCTAAAAACCCCGTTAGTATGTAAGAGTAATATTATAACACTTATAGTCAAAAACAGGAAGAATATAATAAGAGAAAAAAAATAATGGCATAGCATTCAGTATTTGCGGCAGACGCACACAAAATCAAATGCTAATTGTATCCAAAAAACGAAAATTGTAAAATAGCATAGATCTATATTTAATGTTTAATTATGTATGTAAGATGGATTTAACAAGAAATGGTGGAAAGGAATTTTTTTATTGCTTGTTGTTCAACATTTTTTTTATTTATTAATTTAAATTTATTAGAACAAAGATTATAAATTCTGTGAGCAAAGTTAAGATGTATATATATATATATATATATATATATATATATATATATATATATATATATATATGTGAATAATGATATATAGTATGGTATTATTTATATATTAAGATTTGTGTGGTAATGCAGTTGATATATTTTAAATTCATTAGCTTTTATTAGGTTCACCTTGTGACATTTGAATAATAATAATAGTATTAAAATAACATACTAGATTGCAGCACCAAAATTTTGTCTTTTGACGCTTCTATTAGAGTAATAATTTTATTTTTTTTACACCAGGTGGTATTGAACGCTGAATATTGGCAATATTGTAAAATAGAAATTAAATAATTTAAAAGTGTTTTTAGGTATTTTAAATAATGTAATTATTTTCCATTTATATTATATTAACTGAATCCATAGGTTTTAATTTCAGTGTTAACTTAACTGTTTAATTCACATTAATCTTATCGTGCTTTTGGATACCATGTGCTGGAGGATATTTTGAAAACAACTGGGATTTTATTCGGTATGTTATGTAATATTTCAATTTTTATACTATAAATTAAATATTTAAAAGGTTGTATTGTTTTTTCCATTTCATGCCATTTGATATTATTCTGTTTTCATCTTGAAACTATTCTCTTGGTCATATTGGTTGTTTGAGTACAGGAGAAAAAAAAATTTCAGCTTTTAGCTTTTTTTCTCACAGAAAACAACCGATTTGCTTATATCATTTAATTTTGTACTCTTGAAAACGTAATTCAATATATAAGTTTTTCAATTATTTTTATCGGTATACATATTCTTCTTTTTTTCTTCCATATTAATTCTTGTAATAAAGTATAAGGCACTTTATTTTATACATACAGTTGTATATTATAGGTTTGTGGTATCCATTTTTATTGTCATTTCATTCACAATATTGCAATTTTTGATGGTGGTCGGTAATGTTTAATTAATGGTTATATATATATAACCATTATATATATATATACATATTGTTTTTCACTTTAGATATAAGAGAAAACATTTCTATTAATTGTTCTTATTTAAAGTTTGCCCTTGTTAGAGGTACTCGTGATTACCAAGATACAGAATAATCTTTCAAATGTGTTTTCATATTGATAACGTTCTTTAGATTGTACAGTTTCGCATTTTCTTAGAAGCAATAACGCCTTTTTTTTGTTTAAATACGTAAGTACTAACTTCATTTTGTCCCTCTTCTTCCAGAATTTTAGTCAGTGTACTTTTAATGTGTCCTTACCAAGTTTATTATT
>OZ010786.1:572088473-572161197 GCA_963932465.1 Maratus speciosus | reverse complement strand
TTTTCGAGACAAATGTTCAACCCTGCTGATAGTATTAAATGTGTTATATTGCCTTGTTATACTACTTGTTATCTTACTATTTAATTAGGCTTTTTTAAATGTATTACGGCCCACCTAACGTCGCAAACGCTTATTTGCGGCCCACGAAAAAAGAAAGTTGAGTATGGCTGCACTAGACAGTCGACTAGCTGAGTAAAAGTACAGATTTTCTCAAGTGATTCTCAAAAAAAAATATCGTGTTTACTCGCATAATAGTCGCCCTCGCGTAATAGTCGCACCCTCATTTTGAAGCAGAAAAAATCGCCAAAATATTTTCTTCGTATAAAAGTCGCAGTCGCGTATTTGACTTTCATCTAGAAAATTATCAGCTGTACTCTTCCTAGAACTAGTGTACTCATAATGGATTCATCTGTTCTGTCACTCCCTTTGACATACCCAATATGGTCACTCCATTCTTCAGACATCGATTCACATTACAATAGTGATACTGATACCTTTAGTGAAAGTGATTTAATTATGAGAATTTTTTGTCAAAATTTTCACAAAAATTATTTGTAAATTTTATGTCTATAAAAATATTACCACAAAAAGAAAAATGGTTATATAAATAAACAGCACATAATCTGGAAACATTTAGGAAGCAACTAATTTTGTTATAATGTGTTTATATATATATATATATATATATATATATATATATATATATATATATATATATATATATATATATATATATATATATATATATATGTATATGTGTATATATATATATATATATATATATATATATATACACGCACCAGTATATGTTTTAGCATTAGAGTGTACAATATTGTGTAATAGATTTCCTCGCATAATAGTCGCACCTAGACTTTCACAATGAAGAATTGGCAAAACAGGTGCGACTATTACGCAAGTAAACACGGTATGTTTCCTCGCTAAAAAGTGCGAAACTTTGGCACATTTAAGGACTCATTTTTAAACGTAAAAGCATGACACTTTCAGATTTGACTAAATTATTTCTAATCGAACAGTTTGTTTAATCTTCCGGTAAATGAATTACGTTTTGATTTATAAAGTAATTGGTGTCTCATAACGGCAGTTTTTTCCCTTTCCCGCGCACTGTGGCATCGGGAAAAATCGCTTTAAAGCACACACATATACAGCATTTTCTGAATGATTCTCTGTCTTTTACCGAATTAAAAAAAAATTGATTTTATTAGTTTTTTAATAAGATCAGTTTTTTAAATATCTACTGCATTTTTCGAAAAAGGGAAAAAACTGTCCGCTTACACCGTTATAAATCGTGCCTGCCACGTTTGCGAACAAAAATGAATTCCGAAATGAGTCAAAAAGTAGCTAGTTTGGATTTGAGAACAGCCTTTAAGGAATACTATTAGACTTCTTGAAACAATCCTTGATTTCGTATGATGTCCTACAATGTTAACACATCCCCCCCCCCCCCCTCTTGCCACACTGTGTCATACTTTGTGGACCGTCTCCTAAATCTTAAAGTGTGACATACGTAATGACCCCTTAAGTGGTGCAGTGGTGTAGTTTTATTTTATTAAGGGTGTATTCGAAAAAATATTTTTCCACACTCAACAGCTCGAAATTATCTGAGACATTTTCAGACTCATCATTTTTAAGAGTAAAAATATGAAACTTGCTGAAGTGATTTTTGAAGAGATGTATAAGAGGCCGTGTGATTTCATTTTCTTCTCCATTAATTAGAATTGATTTTTAAACAATTATTTTCTCAGTATGACCATTTTTTTTCATCCATGGATCTCCCGCTTCGGAAAATTCGGTTCAAAACGTCAATTTTGACAGCATTTTTTTTACGATATTTTCTACATTTATCAAAAAATAGAGAAGCACGGCACATTGGGTAGTTTCTAAATAAAAAAATTCCCCATTTTGATGCGTTCGAGAGCAAAAATGAATTTAAAAAGAAATGAGAAAATAAGCAGTTTGGATTGGAATACACCCTTAATGGTTAACTATAATAATCTCAAGTGCTTCATAGACCAGTATGTAAATTTTCTATGTGTTATATAGGCAAGATGACTAGATTTCAAGAAAGAAAAACTGGTAGAAATGTTGGTACAACCTGAACACGGCTACAGATATAAATCCCCACCCCTTCAAAGGAAAAAATCGAATAGTGAAAAGAAAACAAATTAGAATTTACATTAAGGGTGTATTCGAAAAAATATTTTTCCACCAGCCTCAACAGCTCGAAATATTCTGAGACATTTTCAGACTCATTTTTAAAAGTAAAACATGAAATTTGCTGAGTTAATCTTTGAAGAGATGTAAGAGACCGTGTGATTTCATTTTTCGCTTAATTAATTAGAATTTGATTTTAAAACAAGTATTTTCTCAGTATGGCCATTTTTTTCATTCCCAGATCTCCCGTTTCGGAAAATTCGGTTCAAAACGCCAACTCTGACAGCATTTTTTGCAGTATTTTCTGCATTTGTCAAAAAATTGACAATCACGGCATATTACGTAGTTTCTAAATAAGAGAATTTGCCAGTTTGATGTGTTTGAGAGCAAAAATGAATTTAAAAATAAATCAGAAAATAAGCAGTTTGGATTGGAATACACCCTTAAAGGTTTCCAAAAACTTTCTCTAAAATTATTGCTCATTTATTCTTAAAATAAATGGAAACAAAGAACTAAATGATTTTCATTTTCCATTAAAAATTATTTTATACTTTCATTTATGCATACTTTTTGATTAATTTTTTTTTTTCTTAGGGTGAAGTTTGAACAATTTTTCAATATGAGAAGCTGAATTTGGTGTCTTTCTATTACGATTCCTTTCACAGAATCTGAATTTTTATTATTTTTTAAGTTTAACTTGTGGAAACCGGAATAATTGTGAGATTTCGTTAAAAAGAGGGCATTTAAGAAAATGTCAAGACTGCTCCGCGAAATACAGATGTCTGATCATCTCAGAGAAGCCAGTAATATTTGATTTAAAATTTTAATGTTTTCTTTTATTCCTTACCTTTGCTATGGAAATAAATGTGAGGTTCGATTTCCATTAGATACTCCGGGGACGAAATATTAAATTGACCTTTGTGAAAATTTCCCACAGAAATTTCCACATTCAATACTTGAGGTTGCTTTTATATCCAATCTGAATATTTTCTTACACAAGTATTTAATCTATTTTTTGTTCGCAAGCATATCAAATTGGCAAGTGCTCTTATTAAAAAAGTAATAAAATCAAACTTTTTCCAGGTAAAAGCAGAAGATTTTTCAGAACATGCTGTCGAACTTGGCGTTTTGGACAACATTTCCGGACGCGACACCGCATGAAAGGAAGAAAACTGGCATCCTGAGAAAACAATCACTTATAGTTCAAGATGTAATTCATTTATCTGAAAAGGGAAAAAAAAATCTGTTTGATTCCAAATCAGTTCAATAATAATTCCTGCAAATCTTTGGTTATATGTAAGGAGTCAGAAAACGCGTCAGGAAATTTCGTGGCGTGGAGCGGGAAATTTTATTCTTAAAACAACCTTCATTTATTTTTAAAAATCAGTAGTTAAATCAGAATTAAAGTACCAGCACCCTTTTTGAGCAAACGACATGTATAATTTCACACTTCGTAAATGTTCGTGAATTTATTTCGGATTTCTTTGAGTTGCACTCGTAATTTTATCCTTGAATTAAATATATCTGAATTCAAGAATGTAGTTTCGAATACAAATTTCTCGTGAACGACACTGGTGACTTCCTACTTTAACCCTTAAATGCCTGAGTTTTCAAAAATCATTTAAAAAATGTTTTTCGGCTTTCTTTTTTTAAATAAATCATCGGAAAAATACTTTAAAAAATCATATTTTGTTTTAAGTTATGGTTTACGGCTAAAAAACTGTTCGTTTCTAATCGGCAATACTGGTGTTTAATTGAAAAAATTTTCCTTGATAAAATACTATAATATTAAACACACAAGAATTTTGAGAACTATGATAAGAAATAAATTTTACTTGCTCACTGCAGAACGAAATAGGGTATTTCGCAAGCTTCCAAGCAAAACAAAAAGAACATGTATCAACAATTGAAAAAATAAATCTATCTTTATTCATAAACAAAATAAGTGTTGCCATCTAAGAGTTGAAAATCGATTTAATAATATTTTCAGAATGTATTTTATTAGCAACATTAGGCATTATAGCTTCAATATTATTCTAATAGTATTTATAAGCCTAAATTGGGTATGTTGCCGAAAGGCAACACCCGGCATTTAAGGGTTAATTCTCTGATTCCGTATTAAGTTATCTCTGTAATATTATTTATTTATAGTATTCCATCTAAGTAAATTCAGTTAAAATATTAATGATAATAATATCGTGTTTATCAAATAATTTACATTTAATAATTTTGTTAAGTTTTCTATGTTTCGAAAGATATAAAGTTTATTCATTGTTTATATATATATATATATATATATATATATATACAGTCGAACCTCGTTAACACGAATACTCAAGGAAAATGTTTTTTTGTTCGTGTTATCCGAACTTAAATGCATACAACAGGACGGGGCAATCGGAAACAGTTCGTTCTAAAAGTAGTCGCGTTAAGCTTGTTCATGTTAACGAGGTTTGACTGTATATATATATATATAACTTCTTGGTTATTTCTGATATATAAAAACAAGCAATCTCTTATTTTCCAGATATCATACCATGTAATTTGCGTCATATATCATGCATAAGATGTGGGTGATACAAAGAAGGTTTTAAAAAAAATACATAATACACCACGGTGTTACACATAACCACATACACATGATGTTACACATAATCATGTTATACGATGTATCACATGATTATGTGTAAAATTTCGAACAGTGATTTCTTTTTGCACTGATCCTTTTTTTTTTTTTTTTTTCAACGTTTAAAGCAATTACTGAAATAGTCGAAAAAATCCACTTGTGCTTAATTTCTTCCTATTGGGAAAAAACAACAGAAAGAAGCTATTTTCTTTGTATTTAAAGGCATAATGAAAAAAATTCGATAAAGGAATGTTAAAATTCCAGTGCTGGATTCAAAAGCTTAAATCAAACAAAATACCCGATTGATCAAAAAATAATGGGATTTTTTTCTTTTTTTTTTGGTGGTGGTGGGGGGGGGGGGATTTTTAAAAAATAAATTAAGGCGGTTCTAAGCAGCCTAAAAATTGGAAAGATAAATCATATAGATATTTTTATGATTTTCAAAATTTACCACAAATATATATTTTTTTATTATTATTATACATGTGTAAAATTTTTATTACTATTTTATTATGAGATTTCGAGAGGTATAAAAATTTTGATGTTAATGTGCACATTAAGTCTTTTTAAAAGTGTACTTAAAGTCCTTAAAATTGCGGAAGTTTTTAACAATTCTTAATGACTATATATCCAAAAAGTTTCTTTTAATGTAGTTCGCAACTTTTTTTTCAAACGCATACTGCTGTATGAATTTGAGATTACGCATTACCATGTAAGGCGTATATCTTTACATATTCTATGATACAAAAACAAAAGAGGCAGCCAGAGCCCGACTAATGCAGGGGTATGCGGTGCAGCTGCTCCGGGCGACCTTTGTAAGGGGCCCCGATGGGAATAATAAGGATTTTCATTAAAAGGTGCCATATGGTTAAAAATTAGCCAAAAGCGATCAAATTTAATTTATTTTCAAACGTTTAGAAAGAGAGTGTGGTCCCTTTTCCCCTCTTTGCTTCCATTACTCCCCTCCCCCTCCCCACCCATGCAAAAAATCGAACCATATCATTAGAAAACTAATCATTAATATTTTATTATAACAACTTAGTATTCGATTGTTTTCAAAAGATATTCTTTATTAACGTTTTTCCTCCTAACGTGGCAAGTTAAAACCATTAATTATGAGCAATTTAAGGCATTTTCTTTTAGACATCTTATAACGTACGTAGAAGCAAAGTAAAAGTTTACAAAGAAATACTCATGTCAATCAATCTAATATAATTTTTTTCTACTATTACCCTACTAGTATTTTTTCTTAAAAAGTTGTGGCCATCTTTTCGCGATACTCTGTATACAGATGAGCAGTACCGGGCACAAAATTTATGCATACATACATTATATGTATGAAGTTTAGTACTAGGCATTTCCACATTATTCGCAAAAAAATTCGATAGATAGATTAGAGGTTCCCCCCCTTCCCTTAGAATGATGCTTGCCCCGGGGCCCTCCATAGCCAAAGTCAGACACTGGGGGTAGACACAAAAAGGGTTCGCCATGTGCAATGCATCTGGGCCCCGCTCTTACATAGGGACCCCCAATGGGAAAAAAAAAAAAACTTTTAAGGGGAGGGGGGGAGGTTCTTAAAAAGATTTGCCCTGAGGCCTGCACCTAACGAGATTTAGATGCTTTTTTTACTTTTGAAAAAATGTTTCTACAACCCTGTACCCTTAAACTTAAACTAGCTGTCAAAAATAACATAAATAAATAAATAAATTTTTATTCAATGGCGGGAAACTTTCTGACACATTCATTTTTAAACGTAAAAACAGGAAACTAGCAAACGGTTTTAATTTGGAATAGAATAGCGTTTTTCTTTTTTTTCTTTTCTTTTTTTTTTCTTTTTTTTTTCTTTTTTTTTTTTTTTTAACCAAAACGTATGCTTTTAAAAGCATTTTACTTTGTCGTAACTGTTTAAAATCGGCGTTAATTAAAAATAATTTTACCTTTTTATCAAACTTTGAGACCAACAACTTATAAGAAATTTAATGGAGTAAAATCTGTGTTTTAACAGATCTCAATTAAAAGAAATAAATCATGTTCACGATTAAAGCAATAAAATGAAATTACAGCAAAAACTGTTAAAACGGAATCATTCTTTATAAGGGGCATTTTTGTGGTTCCGATAAAAAAAAAAAAAAAAAAAAATGCAGTTTAAGCATACCTGTCAGACGGAAACTTGTCTAAAACGGATTTTTTTTTATTCCATGCGATTCCGTCTTAACAGGTTTGATTCTATAAGAATGTTCTACCTGTTATAACAAAAAACTGCTTAAAACGGTATTTTCCCTATTTGTTTGCGATTCCTTCTTACCAAGTTTTACTCTATCTCAGCTCCCTTTCCCTGTTGAAATAATAAATCTAGATGTTCAACTGTTTTCTGTAACAGTTTCATGACTTGCTAACAAACAAGTTGGAAATTGCAAGTCAAACGTGGCAAATGAGGTGCTTTCGTACGATGTATAACTGGTTTTATAAATATTTTTTGCACCGCATGTTGTACAGAATGTATATTTTAGCGCACTTTATAAGTGCATATCAATTTCATTCTGCTCGAAAGGCTGTAACATCATTAAAATGCACTTGAAATAATTTTTTCTCATTGGCCGTAATGTAACGGAAAACTTTTGACTGTCCCTGTAATTAAACTATACATCCGATTTTCATAAAATTTGAAATGACGCGACAAAATTTCACAACAATTATACATTTAAAATTTCAGACCATTCGGTTGGATTAGTTTTTGCACTGTTACATGCGGAAGGACGGACAGACAGACGGACCGAACTACGACTACATTTATATAATAACGAACGCACCTAAAAAGAGGAAAATGCATCAAAAAGGTATTTGGCTTCCTCTGCACCTTGGCGATCTTACTCTGTTGGGGTTCAAAGGAGTCTATAGACCCATCGTCAATAAGGGCTACGCTTGGCGGGTCTGCTCTGCTACATCTAAAATTCAGTAATAAATGACAGAAACATTTTCCTTTCAATTATTCAGTCGGCAAATACGCCTTTGACAAATTTGTTTCGCGTCTACGTAAGAGTTTCTCAAAGAATTTATGCTCCGGACAAGCTCATGACCAATTTTTTTTTTTTTTTTTTTTTTTTTTTTTTACTTTCTACTCTCTGTTAATGTATAAAAATTTTAAGTTATCATTAAAAAGCACAAGTTGAAATCCACTTTTTTTTTATGACTTTATCACAGAAAAGCGTATAATCAACAGGTTTCTGCATTGATGTAGATTTCCACATTAAAAAAATTATAAAAAGAGATGAGAAACAACAACATAACCTCTGTTAAATTTGATTGCATTCATAAATTTATAACGTTGATTTGCTTTTGCCCACCACGCATCCGGATTATTACTGCTTTATACATTGAAATAGAAAATATTTTAAAGAGGAAAAATATATAGATAAATATTTTCCCGCTGAACAACGCAAAACTTTCTAAAACGTTTACGGAGTCATTTTTTACCATAATAGCATGACACTTGAAGGCATTATTATTGAAATGATTTATAATCAAAGTTTTTTTTTTTTCATTTTTTCGATTAATTCACTTACATTTAAAATGATAAACGATTGATATCTGACGAAAGCATTTTTTTTCTCCTTAGATCTGCGGCATCAAGAAATTTAATTCAAAACGCCTACTTTGACAGCATTTTCCGAAAGAACTTTTGCCTTTACCGAAAAAGGGAAAAAAAGTTCGATTTTATAGTTTCTGAATAAGACAGCCAAGACAGTTTCAATCGTTTGATGAAAATGAATTCAGAAATGTACCAGAAAGTAGCCAGTTTGGATAGGATAATTTTGTATTAAAATTGAAAGCCAATATATTTCTTTTAAAGATTGTTTTCGTTTAAAGACTTTCAGTTTATGTCATACTATTTTTTTCTTTTTTAAACTTTTGAAATAAATATGAACATCCTCCTTTCATTTGTAACTGTATTATTTTCTTAGCATGCTCATTTATAATTAAAAATATTCTTCGTCTGTTTTGCACAAAAGAAATTTTCGCCAAAGCACGCCTTATATTTGCAATACTGTATAGTATTTGTAATATTATATATAGTATTTGTAATACTAATAGTATATTTTTTATGGTAATCTTGATAATTAATTGATTATGTTAGCAATTTTTGTCCTCTAAAGATTATTTTATGAATTAAAATGCAAATTATTTATCAATATGAATTTCTGGACTCTGCATTGTAACTAAAACTCGCAATTTTTCAATTCCTACTATTTGTTCACACTCTCCCATATATATTTATATAACTTGTTCAAATTTTCAGTCGTTAATATAATACTTATTATTCATCCACTCAAGTTTAAATACATTTTTTTAAACTTGTAGTGGAGGATACTTGATGTTAATACAGTTTTTTCAAATATTAATTCATCAATCAAATTTAATTAATTAATTTTATATGGCAGAAAAAAATTTCTCTTATTCAAATTTTCAATTGTTAATAAAATACTTATTATTCATCCACTCAAGTTCAAATACACTTTTTAAAACTTGTAGTGGATGACACTTGATGTTAATACAGTTTTTTCAAATATTATATTATTTTATTATTACCCCCTCCCTCAATCCCCATTTATAGTTTTAATTATAACCCACTGTTTTATTTAACAAGAGCCTTCTCCTAAAAATATCAGGTATTTGCGTTCAAGTGCTTAAGGCTGTTCTTAACTTCTCTTCTCAACAAGCGCAAAACGTTTTGACACATTTACAAATTCATTTTTTAACGGAAAGGTATAAAATTGGAAAGCCTGGCCATGGAAGCAATTTGGAATGGAACTGTTTTTTCTATTTTTTGATCAATCAATTTCCTATTGAGTTATTAGCGAATTTGATTATGTGACAAACACGTTTTTCGCCCGCTCTTGAGTGCTGTTTCTTCCTTCGCGCGGAAATTCAGTTCAAAACGCCCACTTTGACAGTATTTTCTGAAAGATCTATTGCGTTTGCAAAAAATGGAAAAACAACTCAATGACATAGTTTCTGAACAACAACACCAGCTAGTTTCATGCATTTTCGAACAAAAATAAATTAAAACTTATGTCAGAAAGTTGCCCTTTTGGATTTGAGAACATCCTTAAGGGATCTCATACCTTTTTAAATTTCCGTAGGCAGTGCAAAAATGATGTAATTTCAAGTTCTCATAACTTTCTAAATACTTTTTGAAATTACATAAATTTGTGTAATGCATTTAAGGCTTTATAAAATGTAAAAATAAGCACTTATAATATAATATAATAAAAAATACAGTTTAGTTAATATCGCAAAAATTTTTCACATGGTATTTTTTTTTTCATTTTTCAAATTTAAATGCATTTTTAAAAGAGTTTCTGTCAAAGAATTTACATATCATTAATTCATTCTATAGTATAGTTTAATGTTCCTTTTAACATAAGTTTTATGGTTGCTACATCTATTCTAAGTTAAATTACCGTGTGGATTGTGACATACCATATGAAAAAAAATTGCATTATTAGTTGAACTGTATTTTTCATATATTGCATTATGTTTATTTTTATATTTTAAAAAGCCTTAAATATGGTTAATACAAAGTTTTATATATTCAGTAAGTATTTAAAAAGTTATGAGAACTTGAAACCACATCACTTTTGCGCTAGCTATGGAAATTTTAAACGATATGAGACCCCCTTAAGAATTGAATGTCATTTTTGATTTTTCAATAAAATAAATGTCAATAAAATTCGATATATTTTGAGCTATAGTCGATTGTAACCTTCAATGAGAACCTTTCGGCCACTATTATCAAAAATCGATGCAAAACGTCAAATTTGCCAACATTTTATCAAAACATCAAATTCAGCAACATTTTATTCTTTAATTTTATTTGGGAAAAAGGAAACGTTAATTGATTTCTTGCTATCTGAATAACAATGCCTGGAAATGTTATGCATTTACGAATGGAAATAACTTTGTGAATGTGACAGAAATTAGTAAATTCGGATTTCAGCTCTGCATTTGTAATTTTTAAAATTAAAAGTATGAAACCAGAAGTAATGATTAATGAAGTAAATTTGAATCTAATAGAATTTTTTATTTTTCGATAAATGAATTGGTATCTTGAGTTATAAGTGTTTGTTCTCTCATGATGACCTTTATCAAGCTGTCGCGTCCAAAAAGTCGGTTCAAAATTCCAACTTTTTCCGTTTAAGGCGACTCGGTACCCTTTGAAGAACGTTGAAATTTTTTTTTTTCTACTGATGTACATTTACTTAGCATATACACATATTATTATAGGTAAAACTTATAAAAACTTATTCTGACAAGAAAAAAAATCATTTTGTGGGTAAAAATTGAGAATTTAAATTTTTTTCCTTTAATTTAAAGAATTTTGAAGTTTGCTGTTTTTGGATACATTATTGTGTTAAAAACACTAAATATTCTTCTACAAATATTTGTCAAATCACTCCATTATTATTGTTTTTTTTGTGTGTGTGTGTCCTTAATATACACTGCAAATATAGGCGTCTTAAATTTAGACACATAAGTGACTGAAAAAGAGTTTCAGTCACTTAAGCGTCTTAATCTGAAAATTCAGACACAATAGATGTCTTAATTTAAGATACATAAGTGTCTTAGTATGATCATGGTATATACGAACCGAGAAATATGTTGGAATTATCTACGAAGTGTCTTATTTAAAACAGTAGTTGAACATTTCTTTTTTGTACTTTTCTGAACAGCCAATCAGAGCATTGATTTCCGCGCATGTCATCTATGGCTCCTTCATGATAGAATCACATTTTAAGCGTCGCCATTGCTTGGATTAAAAGAAATGCGTAATTATGGAATATTTATCGAATGAAAGCGTAAGTCATATTTAATTTTAAATTTTTATCCCAGTAGGTTTGTATCTTATGAATATAAATTAAATAGTTTTTAAAGATTGATCTCTTTTTTTGTAGTTTAATGTTAGTTTTTTGATTTCACAAGCTGTCGTCTGTTATACCTTCTTAATGTAACGGTATCGAATATAATTGTTTTGATAATTAAATTGCAATGCTTTAATTCAGCGCGCTTGTCTCCTGTGAATAAACGAATGAGTGATAACTTGTTTAATCTTCCTTTTCGATCCTGTGATCGGATATATCCTAATTTGTCGTTGCCCAAAAGCAAAACGTGCAACATAAACAGATTTGAAAAGCTGAATGATTCATAGTTCCATTAAAGGGAGATAAAAACATTAAATTGAAGCCGTTTGAAACTGTATTTATTCTATGTTCTGTTTCTTCTGATTTTTACTGTTTATTGATTATAAACTCTTGCAGTTTATGTATCAGCACTTATTGTATTTTTTTGTGATTATTATTTTGGAGCTAAATATGATATTCATTTATGATTATGATATTCGGAAAAGTTTTCAGATTGAAAAAAAGCATTAATACTGTGAAAATTTTCTTTACATATCACCGTTTTTAATCATAGTACTGAAACTTTTTAAAGATTTATTCTTATGATTGATGCTTTAATTTATTATTGAAAATTGGAAATTTTGATAGTCAAAGTTTCATATTTAACATTTACCAAATTTCTAAAAACATAATAGGTATTTCTTATACTATCATTCTGTAAGATTTTTTAAACATAGAACAAATGCAGAAACATTTTATTCATTAACTGCAATTTCTGTTCTTGTTTAACGGTATATTTATAAAGTATTCATTAATATTTTTTGAGTTTTTTTAAATTGGTACCTATATTATTTTTTTATTTATATGTAAGCCTTTTTCTGCTATGTTTTGTTCATGATTTTAAATTTTCAAACCTGAGAAATTTCAGAAACAATTATGAAATTTCCCTTTATTGCAATCGCATATGCAACGTTTCTGATACAAACAATTATTAGTACGAAAAAAATTAAACATGATAATTTAGGCATAAATAAAAAGTTGTTTATGCTTGATATAAAGTTTATAGATAAAACTGAAATAGTATATATTTTTAAAAGTTCATATTTACTTATATATTATATATTTTTAAGCGATTAATAACTACTTTTTTTATATTCAAAGTATTTTCAAACAACTAAAAAACAGTACATATTCTGTCATTTCTTTTCCTTTTCTTCTGTTTTCTAGGTTAATTTTTTCTTTTCAAATCTGTAAAATTTATGTAACTCATATTCATAAGATACAAAGTTTACAGGAATAAAAAAATAAATATGACTTATATCCTGTTGTTCCATAACAGCTAAGGAATATGTTTAAAAGGAAAACTTTTACATATTCCACAGAATGTATAAAATTAGACACCAAAGTTAATTTTTAATTAAACTGACAAAGCACCGCAAACACTGCAAATATAGGCGTCTTAAATTTAGACACATAAGTGACTGAAAAAGAATTTCAGTCACTTAAGCGTCTTAATCTGAAAATTCAGACACAATAGATGTCTTAATTTAAGATACATAAGTGTCTTAGTATGATCATGGTATATACGAACCGAGAAATATGTTGGAATTATCTACGAAGTGTCTTATTTAAAACAGTAGTTGAACATTTCTTTTTTGTACTTTTCTGAACAGCCAATCAGAGCATTGATTTCCACGCATGTCATCTATGGCTCCTTCATGATATAGAAAGAATCACATTTTAAGCGTCGCCATTGCTTGGATTAAAAGAAATGCGTAATTATGGAGTATTTATCGAATGAAAGCGTAAGTCATATTTAATTTTAAATTTTTATCCCAGTAGGTTTGTATCTTATGAATATAAATTAAATAGTTTTTAAAGATTGATCTCTTTCTTTGTAGTTTAATGTTAGTTTTTTTGATTTCACAAGCTGTCGTCTGTTATACCTTCTTAATGTAACGGTATCGAATATAATTGTTTTGATAATTAAATTGCAATGCTTTAATTCAGCGCGCTTGTCTCCTGTGAATAAACGAATGAGTGATAACTTGTTTAATCTTCCTTTTCGATCCTGTGATCGGAAATATCCTAATTTGTCGTTGCCCAAAAGCAAAACGTGCAACATAAACATATTTGAAAAGCTGAATGATTCATAGTTCCATTAAAGGGAGATAAAAACATTAAATTGAAGCCGTTTGAAACTGTATTTATTCTATGTTCTGTTTCTTCTGAATTTTACTGTTTATTCATTATAAACTCTTGCAGTTTATGTATCAGCACTTATTGTATTTTTTTGTGATTATTATTTTGGAGCTAAATATGATATTCATTTATGATTATGATATTCGGAAAAGTTTTCAGATTGAAAAAAAGCATTAATACTGTGAAAATTTTCTTTACATATCACCGTTTTTAATCATAGTACTGAAACTTTTTAAAGATTTATTCTTATGATTGATGCTTTAATTTATTATTGAAAATCGGAAATTTTGATAGTCAAAGTTTCATATTTAACATTTACCAAATTTCTAAAAACATAATAGGTATTTCTTATACTATCATTCTGTAAGATTTTTTAAACATAGAACAAATGCAGAAACATTTTATTCATTAACTGCAATTTCTGTTCTTGTTTAACGGTATATTTATAAAGTATTCATTAATATTTTTTGAGTTTTTTTAAATTGGTACCTATATTATTTTTTTATTTATATGTAAGCCTTTTTCTGCTATGTTTTGTTCATGATTTTAAATTTTCAAACCTGAGAAATTTCAGAAACAATTATGAAATTTCCCTTTATTGCAATCGCATATGCAACGTTTCTGATACAAACAATTATTAGTACGAAAAAAATTAAACATGATAATTAAGGCATAAATAAAAAGTTGTTTATGCTTGATATAAAGCTTATAGATAAAACTGAAATAGTATATATTTTTAAAAGTTCATATTTACTTATATATTATATATTTTTAAGCGATTAATAACTACTTTTTTTATATTCAAAGTATTTTCAAACAACTAAAAAACAGTACATATTCTGTCATTTCTTTTCCTTTTCTTCTGTTTTCTAGGTTAATTTTTTCTTATCAAATCTGTAAAATTTATGTAACTCATATTCATAAGATACAAAGTTTACAGGAATAAAAAAATAAATATGACTTATATCCTGTTGTTCCATAACAGCTAAGGAATATGTTTAAAAGGAAAACTTTTACATATTCCACAGAATGTATAAAATTAGACACACTGCAAATATAGGCGTCTTAAATTTAGACACATAAGTGACTGAAAAAGAATTTCAGTCACTTAAGCGTCTTAATCTGAAAATTCAGACACAATAGATGTCTTAATTTAAGATACATAAGTGTCTTAGTATGATCATGGTATATACGAACCGAGAAATATGTTGGAATTATCTACGAAGTGTCTTATTTAAAACAGTAGTTGAACATTTCTTTTTTGTACTTTTCTGAACAGCCAATCAGAGCATTGATTTCCGCGCATGTCATCTATGGCTCCTTCATGATATAGAAAGAATCACATTTTAAGCGTCGCCATTGCTTGGATTAAAAGAAATGCGTAATTATGGAGTATTTATCGAATGAAAGCGTAAGTCATATTTAATTTTAAATTTTTATCCCAGTAGGTTTGTATCTTATGAATATAAATTAAATAGTTTTTAAAGATTGATCTCTTTTATTGTAGTTTAATGTTAGTTTTGTGATTTCACAAGCTGTCGTCTGTTATACCTTCTTAATGTAACGGTATCGAATATAATTGTTTTGATAATTAAATTGCAATGCTTTAATTCAGCGCGCTTGTCTCCTGTGAATAAACGAATGAGTGATAACTTGTTTAATCTTCCTTTTCGATCCTGTGATCGGAAATATCCTAATTTGTCGTTGCCCAAAAGCAAAACGTGCAACATAAACAGATTTGAAAAGCTGAATGATTCATAGTTCCATTAAAGGGAGATAAAAACATTAAATTGAAGCCGTTTGAAACTGTATTTATTCTATGTTCTGTTTCTTCTGATTTTTACTGTTTATTGATTATAAACTCTTGCAGTTTATGTATCAGCACTTATTGTATTTTTTTGTGATTATTATTTTGGAGCTAAATATGATATTCATTTATGATTATGATATTCGGAAAAGTTTTCAGATTGAAAAAAAGCATTAATACTGTGAAAATTTTCTTTACATATCACCGTTTTTAATCATAGTACTGAAACTTTTTAAAGATTTATTCTTATGATTGATGCTTTAATTTATTATTGAAAATCGGAAATTTTGATAGTCAAAGTTTCATATTTAACATTTACCAAATTTCTAAAAACATAATAGGTATTTCTTATACTATCATTCTGTAAGATTTTTTAAACATAGAACAAATGCAGAAACATTTTATTCATTAACTGCAATTTCTGTTCTTGTTTAACGGTATATTTATAAAGTATTCATTAATATTTTTTGAGTTTTTTTAAATTGGTACCTATATTATTTTTTTATTTATATGTAAGCCTTTTTCTGCTATGTTTTGTTCATGATTTTAAATTTTCAAACCTGAGAAATTTCAGAAACAATTATGAAATTTCCCTTTATTGCAATCGCATATGCAACGTTTCTGATACAAACAATTATTAGTACGAAAAAAATTAAACATGATAATTTAGGCATAAATAAAAAGTTGTTTATGCTTGATATAAAGTTTATAGATAAAACTGAAATAGTATATATTTTTAAAAGTTCATATTTACTTATATATTATATATTTTTAAGCGATTAATAACTACTTTTTTTATATTCAAAGTATTTTCAAACAACTAAAAAACAGTACATATTCTGTCATTTCTTTTCCTTTTCTTCTGTTTTCTAGGTTAATTTTTTCTTATCAAATCTGTAAAATTTATGTAACTCATATTCATAAGATACAAAGTTTACAGGAATAAAAAAATAAATATGACTTATATCCTGTTGTTCCATAACAGCTAAGGAATATGTTTAAAAGGAAAACTTTTACATATTCCACAGAATGTATAAAATTAGACACCAAAGTTAATTTTTAATTAAACTGACAAAGCACCGCAAATGCAAAAAATATATATTACACATGTTCACTACTTACAGTGACTAAACTTGTTTATTTATATGTACTACTTGAAATGCATATTTGAGGCAAGTTTTGAAACTAGCAGTAATTATTTTCTGAATGTTATTAAATTAGAGTATTTATTTATTATTTTGTATTTATAGTTAAATAGATCTTGTGATTATCTGATCTGTGTAAAACAATGTATTTGCCAATATAAATTTTTAAAAGATCTAGTTTTTAAATTGCATGATTTTTTTTTTTTTGAGGGGGGGGGGGGGGGATTTTCTTTGCAATTTTCGAACATCTGATATTATAAATATCTTTATTTTTATCCACTGAGTATAATGAATATTTGAACTTTTAGAGCAAGACAAGATTACAAATATTTATATATATTTATCCATGTACCGTAAAAACCGTCAATAGGGAACACTTTGGGGCTGGGGAATTTGTCAGATAATCGGAGATGTTTCCTTTTGTGAGGTAAAAATATACAAATATGCATACATTGTGTATTAAAAAAGGTATTAGACGTCCACTTTTCGGAAATGTTCATTAACCTTCACAACGGACACTTCCAAATACCGGACACCCCTATTTAGTAAAAGATAATGCAGAGTTGCATTTTTTTGCAAAAGGACCTGATTAAAACATGGGCATGCTGGACAGTGTCCCGTCCCCCTACGATTTTAGGACTCAAAAATTTGATGTGCAATTTTTGTAAAGCTTATATTTTAAATCCATTTCGAAATTGTACTGATTATAATCAATATTTTGAATTTTTAAAGTAAAATAACATTAAAAACTAAACAAATAAAAGAAATCTAATATTTAGATGAATATCTTTTTGTTTTTAATCTTGTTCTACTCCTGAAATTCAAAATTTTTAATATAATCAGTACAATGTCGTAAAAGATTTAAATTATGAGCTTTACAAAAATTGCATACCAAATTTGGAAGCCCCAAAATCAGGCTGTGTGGGGTGGGGGTGGGGGGGGGGGAGGACAAGACCACAGCTAAATATTTTTCTAGGATTCACCGTGGTCAAATATGGCTACGTATAATGCTGACAAAAATTGGTTGCGATTAAGACGTTTGAAGTGTCTGAAATTCAGACGCAAAAAGTGTCTGAAAAAATTAAGACATTTTAAAATGTCTGAAAATTGAACACACCGTTTCAGACACTTAAGTGTCTGAATTTCAGACATTTCAATTTAGAGTGCACCAAAGTTAATTTTTAATTAAACTGACAAAGCACCGCAAATGCAAAAAATATATATTACACATGTTCACTACTTACAGTGACTAAACTTGTTTATTTATATGTACTACTTGAAATGTATATTTGAGGCAAGTTTTGAAACTAGCAGTAATTATTTTCTGAATGTTATTAAATTAGAGTATTTATTTATTATTTTGTATTTATAGTTAAATAGATCTTGTGATTATCTGATCTGTGTAAAACAATGTATTTGCCAATATAAATTTTTAAAAGATCTAGTTTTTAAATTGCATGATTTTTTTTGAGGGGGGGGGGGGATTTTCTTTGCAATTTTCGAACATCTGATATTATAAATATCTTTATTTTTATTTACTGAGTATAATGAATATTTGAACTTTTAGAGTAAGACAAGATTACAAATATTTATATATATTTATCCATGTACCGTAAAAACCGTCAATAGGGAACACTTTGGGGCTGGAGAATTTGTCAGATAATCGGAGATGTTTCCTTTTGTGAGGTAAAAATATACAAATATGCATACATTGTGTATTAAAAAAGGTATTAGACGTCCACTTTTCGGAAATGTTCATTAACCTTCACAACGGACACTTCCAAATACCGGACACCCCTATTTAGTAAAAGATAATGCAGAGTTGCATTTTTTTGCAAAAGGATCTGATTAAAACATGGGTATGCTGGACAGTGTCCCGTCCCCCTACGATTTTAGGACTCAAAAATTTGATGTGCAATTTTTGTAAAGCTTATATTTTAAATCCATTTCGAAATTGTACTGATTATAATCAATATTTTGAATTTTTAAAGTAAAATAACATTAACAACTAAACAAATAAAAGAAATCTAATATTTAGATGAATATCTTTTTGTTTTTAATCTTTTTCTACTCCTGAAATTCAAAATTTTTAATATAATCAGTACAATGTCGTAAAAGATTTAAATTATGAGCTTTACAAAAATTGCATACCAAATTTGGAAGCCCCAAAATCAGGCTGTGTGGGGTGGGGGGGGGGGGGGACAAGACCACAGCTAAATATTTTTCTAGGATTCACCGTGGTCAAATATGGCTACGTATAATGCTGACAAAAATTGGTTGCGATTAAGACGTTTGAAGTGTCTGAAATTCAGACGCAAAAAGTGTCTGAAAAAATTAAGACATTTTAAAATGTCTGAAAATTGAACACACCGTTTCAGACACTTAAGTGTCTGAATTTCAGACACTTAAGTGTCTGAATTTCAGACATTTCAATTTAGAGTGTAGTGTATTTAATAAAATCGGGGATCGATTTTACAATCAATGAATTAGTTTATGAGAATATATATATATATATATATATATATATATATATATACAAACAGGCAAAAACGCAGCAAAAAACATGATTTCTTCGCCGTTTCGATTTTTATTTCTTTTTTTTTTTCATTATATTGTAAAATCGGTTTGACAAATATTTGTAGAAGTTTTAGTGTTTGAAACACAGTAATGTATTAAAAAAAAATAGCAAACTTTAAAATTCTTTAAATTTTTAAAAAGAAATTACAATTCTCAATTTTAACCCACAAAATGATTTTTTTGTTGTTGTCAAAATAAGTTTTTCTAAGTATTACCTACAATAATATGTGTGTATAATACATCAGTAAAAAAAAAATTCTTCAGCGGGTACCGAGCTCTCTTAAGGCTGTTCTCAACTGATCTGCTCAATAAGCGCAAAACGTTTTGACAAATTTACAAATTCATTTTTTAACAGAAAGATATAAAATTGGAAAGCCGCGTCATAGAAGCGATTTGAAATCGAACTGTGTTTTCCATTTTTTGATCAATAAATTACCTATTGAGTTATAAGCGATTCAGATCACGTGACAAACATGTTTTTCGGCCTTTCTTGAGGGGTTATTCCATTTTCACGTGGAAATTCGGTTCAAAACGCCCAGTTTGACGCTATTTTCTGAAAGACCTATTGCGTTTGCAAAAAAAAAAACCGGAAAAAACAGCTCGATTGCATAATTTCTGAACAACAACACCTGCTAGTTTCACGCATTTCCGAACAAAAATAAATTAAAACTTATGTCATAAAATTGGCCTCCTGGATTTGAGAACAGACTTAATGAGAAATCCCCAGCTTTTGTCGAAAAATGTAAAACACTGCTCGATTTCATATGGAATAAGATCACCTCCCAATTTTATACGTTTGCGAATAAAAAGGAAATTAGGCAATGTATCAGAAAATAACCAATTTAGATTTGAGAACAGCATTAAGCACACAAAAGTGACTGATATTTTGATTCCAAATTAGTTAATTGTATTTTTTTTTTTTTTATTATAGCTGTAAATCTGATACGTTATCGTTCGTAATTAGGCGGCAGTCGATTGATATCTTTTATGGTTACAGTATCGTAAAAAAATAATTTTTCGATTAAGTTTTAGAAATATACAATATAAAATATGCATTACTTTTTAATTTTTGTCGATTTTTTTTATTTGCTAAGTAAATGGAAAAACACAATTCAAATATTTTAAAATTGAAATTGGAATGACAGCAAATTTTATTCCAATAAGTTAAAATGATTTATTTTTTTACTCAGAGTATGTTGATTTTTTTCTACCTTAACCATTCTTAAATTACCTTAACAGTAGTTTGTTCCACAGTATAATAATAATAATAATAATAATAATATAATAAAGTTTGTGAACATGTACAGTTACTTATTTTAAAATGTTTCTTTTATATATACAATTTTATGTGTTAAGGTATCCACACACCTTTGAAACGTCATTTTCGATAAAAATATCGATTTTTCATTTTTGCAATAATATTAAAATCGAACATTTTATCCGTCGAACTCTGTTTAAATTGTGCAAGTATCACAATTACCCAAAGTTTAACCAAACCGTTTAAAGTTGTATCTATTACAGCTTTTAGATTGTGTTTAAAAGTTATTTTTAGCCTTTTCTCAAAATAAAGTTTTTCAAATTCTTACTATTATGCAAAACAGCCTATAGCAAAAATTTATGAATAGAAATGCCTTGAAATTTTGTGTACTTCTTTTACAAATTTTATTGAGGGAAAAGACAAATGTAGTACTCATGATAATGCATTAATAAGTTTTATATTTGTATATGAAACAAAGTTGCAACAAAGTTTACGAATTTTTCATTACATTAGTACTTCAACTGCGACGGCATCTGAGATGAGATGGTAATTATAATACGAATAGTCTAATGTCCTAGAGAAAGTTATTTTCTTTATTTTGCAATTTTATAAAATGTCAATACATTGGTTTATTTTTGAGTTATCATGTTTTGCGGAAAAGTCAATTTTTCGCTTTTAATGAATTATTTCTGCGTAATTGCTAAAATTTTTACATTATTTTCGAAGTTTTGACTTAAGGGTGTATTCGAAAAAACATTTTTCCACCTTTAACAGCTCGAAATTTTCTGAGACATTTTCAGACTCATTTTTAAAAGTAAAAACATGAAATTTGCTGACGCTATTTTTGAAGAGATGTTTAAGAGGCCGTGTGATTTCATTTTTCACTCAGTTAATTAGAATTTGATTTTTAAACAATTATTTTATCTTTTTTTTCATTCCCAAGATTTCTCGCTTCGGAAAATTCGGTTCAAAACGCCAACTTTGACAGCATTTTTTACAATATTTTCTGTATTTATCGAAAAATCGAGAAGCACGGCACATTATGTATTAGTTTCTGAATAAGATAATTTCCCAGTTTGATACGTTTGAGAGCAAAAATAAATTTAAAAATCAATCAGAAAGTAAGTAGTTTGGATTGGAATACACCCTTAAATGTTATCATAAAAAATTGGTACAAAGAGAAAATTTTGAAAACTTCAAAAAATCACCTTTGAAAGGTGTGCGGGCACCTTAAAAACCATTTGTGTCTTACTCCTTACTCAATATGAATTTGAAAAAAAAAAAAAAAAAGAAAAGTCTATATGTAGAAATATGATTAGTGTATGATTGTGAATATGTGTTGGTTATGATAGCTTTGGTTTGTACCACATTTGTCAAAAATTAGCTTGTGTCCATATAGGTCAGCAAATTTATGTTACTGGAAAATATAAAACCATGCGATTGATTTCCCTTTCTGTAAAGCAAAAGAAAATTAAACCTTTTAAATAGTTACACGGTCGGTATTTAAATATTTTCCAATCATTTAAGTATGGAAATTAATAAAGTAAATAACTATAGAATGCATCGTTGTAAATATTTAATTGGATAATAATATAAGAGATTCGGAATTGAAATTAAAATAAAAAGGCTTTTCAGTGCTTTTAAAGTTTTAAAAAGAAAAGAAAAAGAAGTAACATTACCATATCGCGTCATACAAAATATAAATATCTCTTATTTAAATATGAAAACCGAAAATCAAGCGATAACTTTATACATGTGAAGACGTGGGTTTCAAAACTCGCCTTATCCAAAAATTAAAGAATCGAGTTTTCTATACCAAATATATTCTAATTGGTGATCCTGATTCCAGAAAACACTACAATCTGAAAAAAAAAAAAAAAAAAAAAACTAGTTTTATGGGGTATTAAAAAAAAAAAAAAACAATGAAAGCAGTCAGAGGTTTTTCGCGATTTCCAAAAATTTTATTTTCTGGATAAGGCGAGTTTTTAAACTCACATACTCATATATATTGTATATGATGAGAAAATATTTCATGTTAGAATATACATCTTCTTAAAAAGTGAAGAATTAATTTGCTTCAAATTTACCAAGGAGTTAAAAATTTCTACATAAAGACGTTAAAATTGTTTCGAACGAAATTATCTTAAGCAATATTCTCCTCCCTCCCTTCTTATCTTTCTTGCCCACACACACAGAAAAAAAATCTATTAACGTTTTATATCAAATTAATTTACACAAATTTTATTTTAAAATATATTTTTAGGTAAGAAAAAAAAAATCATTATTGGTTTGCCATCAAAAGTTCATTTATTGTAGATAATTTTCAACATATACAGAGTCCAACTTTGATATAATGAGGATAAAGGGACCAGAACATCTGTTTGTTATAATCTATTTCTCGGAATTATCACGTTTAAGATATTCGAAAGAAAAAAAAAAGTTCAAAAGTAATTAAATAATACAAAATATCCAATCATTCTTAGGAGAATAAATTTATATTCCTAATTTAGGAGAAGAAATTAAAATTGTAACTTAATAGCTATGCACATAATTTTCCCATTTTGTAAAAATGGAGAAAAAATTACGAAGTGATTATTTTACGTAAATTAATAAATAAGTTATAAAAAGACTTTACGATATATATACTGTGTCTTATTTATTTATTTTTGACATTTTCGCATTATATACATATTTATTTGACAAATTGACTGAATGAACTAAATTGATCCAATAAATAAATTAATTAATTAAAAAAATTAAAAAGTTGCTTATCTTCGTGTTCGTAAAATCAATTTAGGACAGAGAATGATTTCAAGAAGAATTACCTCCTCGAGATATCCCCCTTTCCCTTTTTTAAAAAATGAAAATGCAGAATATAACAAAAAGTAATAAAATATGTAAGATAAATCGGATAAATCTCATTATATCCTTATAATCCTTTACAAAAAAAAAAAAAAAAAAAAAAAAAAAAAAAAAGCAATTTTTTTTTTTTTTACACTTTTTTATCGCCATTTTCGCATTGCAGTACTTTCTCCGATAAATTAATTGGATGAATTGTACTGATTCAACAAAATTAAAAGGACTGAATGGATAATAATAGTAAAAAAATAAGCACTTGCTTATTTAGTTTTTAATGCCGATTCAGCAAATGATTGCGCAAAGAATTTCCTCCTCAAAATATTTCACCTATTTATAATTGTCATATCTAGCGAATTTTTTATTCAGAAAGAAAATTAAAACTATTAAAACTCTTCTAGTAAGAATTCGGAATTATTGAAACAAAAAATACGCCAGACGTGGCATTTCTAACAAAAGTGCAGAATACCACAAGAAGTTATTAACCAACCTTTATATATTTTTTTCTACTCTTTAAAATCATATCCTTCTTAAATACGAGGTTGTCATAAACGGCAAAGGAATTTTACTGCATTTATTACACATTTTTACAATGAGTATAAAACTGTTTGATGCCAAAAATACTTTTTTTAATATTTATTTTTATATATATACTATTAATATTATTTTCACTAACAAGGATCGCATTTCGAAACAGTAATCTTCGTGGCAGTTTTCTTTAATATGCGTGCAGTAAAAATTTACCATGAAGATTATTGTTTGGAAATAGTGGTGGGGAAATATAAGAGGCTAGGTCCTGAAACAAGATTGTGTTAACGAGTTTAATTTCGAAATTGATATACTTTACTAGTAAAACATAAAAGCAAATTGAAATAAAAGAAGAAAAAAAATATCTCCTCTTTTACAAGAGAGTTTTAGTAAAAATGTTTATTTATTTTATTTTAAATTCAAAGTTCATTTATTATATTTTCTTATTTAAGAAAGCATTTTAAACAATTTTGGAGAGTATAAAAATGTATAATGCCAAAATGATTTCAATTAATATTTTCTTATTCATTTTTTAATAAAAAATCATTTTTCCAATATTAAAATTTTTACAAGATGTTCTTCATTTTGAAGTACTTTATTATATTAAAATATTATTTGTTACATACTTTTATTTATTTATTAATAAAGGTATTATTATTATTATTAATATTATTTCCTTTATTTATTAAAATTATATGTATATTATATTGAAATATTATGTGTTTTATTTTTCTAATAAAACATAAAATCAAAATAAAGAAAACGAATTTCTCTTTTAAATTAAGAAAAATCAACTATAAATAAATGGTTGTTTCAGATTTGATCAGATATTTGTTTCACAAAATATTATTAATTCCTTTTTCTGAAATTAGACCTTTGTCTCTGGTTAAAAAATACAAATATAAAATATTTTAAATTATGATCAAAATATATATTTAATTTAATTTAATTCATTCATTTAAAATATAAATATTTATTAAATTATATTAAATGGATTTTTTATATATATTTAGTTATAGTGCATAAGTAATTATATTATAAAAATTTTTTTAATATAATATAATACAAAGATATATAAGTTTTCAAAGAGTGTTCTAAAATTTGTTTATATTTTAAATATCATCGATACATATTGATCATTAAAACTACTTAAATATTAATATACAGGGTATTTTAATAAAATTTAGTAAAGCCATTGTAAAAATATAAACGTGTTTTTTTTTTTAATATAATTTTTTGATAAAATTCATGCATTTAACTCTCTATGAAGAAGATATATAAACAACGACATATTTTAAAATAGAAAGACATAAATATATTTAAACCCACAACACTTGAAATTATTCGTTATTAAAATACAGATTTTAAAGAAAAATCAATTTTAATTCATATAGTTACCTTTGATTCATTTTCTTCTAAAGTTTTCCAACTGATTTTTTTTCTTTTTTTGACATTTTTAAAATGATTGATTTTTAAACTCTTGATCACTACAAATTCTTTCCAAAAAAATTCAAAGTAAAAAATATCTGAAAAGTTGAATAAATTTCTCAGAGAAGCAACGAATTTTGTAAAAATTTTGCAATTTTAATTACTAAATTAATTTTTCTACAAAGTCTCTTTTTTGGCAAAGAGTATGTTTTTTTCACATTGCAGCATTTCCATTGCACACTGAACGAGTCTAAATTGTTTTTGTTTGTTTTTAAAGAAACATAAATAAAACTGAAAAATTATGCACTTACAGTTTTCAAGGAGAGTTCTTGGGACTTGTGCACAGCGACTAGTTCACAGTGATCGTTTATTTACAAAGCAGTTTGGCGAATGTAGCTGTCTTTTAAAATGTACAAGTCAAAGAAACAGTTACTTTAACAAAAACTAGGAAAGAGAAGGCAATGATGTACGAAGATTTTGTCCTAATTCCGTAATTTTCCTTTCACATTTTATTATTTTGATTAAACGTAACTTTTTACTTCAATTTCTCACTTGACAACTGTGCAAATCACTTAAATTTTGAAGCAACTTTTAAGTTAGGAGGGGATGTTTCTAATTTAAAGTTATTTTATATGGATGAGAGATAAATATTAAGTTTGCAGAAATTTTGTGAAGCATCATATTTCAAAAGGTTGGCTTTTAATCTTGAGCATAGCATGATCTAAATTTCTCACAGTGAGCAGGTAAACTTTTCATCGGAAGTAGGTTATTGATAAATCAGTCAACAGATTAAGGAAATTTGCACTAATAAGCTTTTCCTTTAACGAAATAGTCAACAGATGTGATATGTTTTTTCCATTCATATACAAGCTCCAGAAGTTGTGAAAGTGTTGACAACTTTTGAGCGAGAAAACAGTTGAAAATAATAATTATAATAATAAATAGAAACGAAACATTCGTTCTCACACTTTCTTGTCAGATAAAAAATAACGTAATTAGAGGAAAGTAATTTTCTTTTCTTTTTTTGCATACGATATCACTTGTCTTGTAAGTTTCGAGCATTAACATTAAAATTATAAGTCTCCATTTTCACTTGGTTTTGGCCTTCCGAGGCAAGAATATAGTCCTAGGAGCTGACTAGCCGGCAAAGAATGTCCAGGGGGTGTTTGCGTTTCACCGTGGTTATCTCTGGAAGTTGAAGGATACGCTGGATGGCACTCAGACACCCTTAGAAAAGGGTTAAGCACTAGTGGTCCAGCAGAGGAAGTTACCGGACCATGCCTGGCTGATTCAGTGGGGCTCTGGGACATTGAAGAACTTAGACCGTACGGTCCTGAGGGTCCGCATCCGCACGGCATGAAATAGGGTGACACTGGGAGAGATAGTCCAGAATAGAGTGAAGCAGCAGCTGCAGCCGCTGCAGCTGGACTATAGGCTGGGTAGGGACTTGTGCTGGTCAGCGGTTTGTAAGGGTGCAGCAGACTTGTGTCACTCGGAGTAGAAGAACCCGTGGAGGATAATTTGGCCTCAGATTCAGTCCGGTCTTCTGCCGGTGAAAGCCTCGAAACTGTAGCGGTAGGTGCCGTACTATTGACTGGCGAGCTGGCAAAAATGGACTCGGAAGAGGAAAACGGAAGAAGTCCTGGCATGGGTAAGCCAGCCGAAGACGGAGCAGCTGAGAAGAAACTGCGCGAGAAGTTCATATTGAGGTAATCGATAGGCGTGGACATGTACGGCAAAGGGAAAGGAAATCTGTCTTTTTTGAGCAATGTCTTGGGTTTTCTTCGCGGTTTATACTTATAGTCCGGATGTTCCTTCATGTGCAGGGCCCTTAGTCTCTTAGCTTCCTCTATGAAAGGCCTCTTTTCGGATTCAGTCAGATGTTTCCATTCCGTTCCCAGCCGTTTGCTGATTTCCGAGTTGTGCATTTTGGGATTCTCAAGGGCGATTTTTCTCCTTTGGGCCCTTGACCACACCATGAAAGCATTCATGGGCCGTTTGACGTGCACTTCGCCCGTAGCGGTGTGGCGGGTGGTGGGCAGGCTCATTTCGGGTGGTTCAACGGCCTGTCGCTCCCACCACGCTGCCACCCGGCGGAAAGCCACCTCGTCTATAGCTTCGGACGCAATCGCTCCTTTTATAGGATCACCAAACCAAAATAAATCTTGTTTTATCTCCAACAGAGTGATTCTTGACAGCAAGTTAGCTGATTTACACTACTGATCTGTACTTTAGTGTCCACAGTTGAATAAACGTTATTCCAAAACTCGTCATCTATTTATAACGTAACAGCAGTTCACAAGGAAGTTATGCAGATTTTTGTTTTTGTTGTTGTTAGACGAAATAAATATTTCCGAATCTGCCAGATTAACTGTCACTTAAAGATTTATTATCTTCATAAAAACTTTAATGTCTATCAAGGCATTTTCACTCGCTGAAATTCCTGAGTACTTTCATAACGCAAGTCCTGGTGATTTGAAGTCATTTAGTATTCATAGCAGGATGTTTAATAAAAGTCAATTTTTGGGTATTTTTCAATCGTAATCAGTTTGAATATAAGCCTTTCTTAAATGAAGAACTATCGCTGACAAAGAACTGATGACTAATAGGTCGCTGCCGCGGTAATTAGACGGCCGCGAAACTCAGCGCGTTTTCTAAAACAGAGATGCTAAATAACCTGACCAGATCCTTCTGAGTCCAGAACTTTATTTAGACACGTGCATGCCGGGGTGTGCGGTGTCTGAGATCGCTCAGTCCTCCAGCCAATGAGAGCGTCTCTTACAAACCTGCCCGCGAAGGCGTGGCGAGCGGCGAAGGAACTTTATCCGATTGGGCTGTAGTGTGGGTGGTCCACGTGATAGAAGTTCAATTGTCGGTATGTTGTGTTTTGTCTGTTTCAGTGCGCCGGTCATGGATTTCTACACACTGGATTTTTTTCTTCTGTTTTTTTTTTTTTTTTTTTTTTTTTTTTTTCCTCCTGTGCGAAAGTTGAATTTAATCGAAGCAGAGGGGAAAAAGAGTGCAAATGAGAAAGGAGGAATGAGATGGTTAATTGGAATTTTTTGGGGATAATTGGAAGGGGAAGAGAGAAAAGATATTAAAATAAGATCGCGGATTAAAAGATGCGTTAAAATAAGCATTGTGCGAGAGGGTAATAGAGCGGTTTATTGATGTGGGAGAAAAGCGCGCGCGGCGCACAGATTGACAGCCGGTGGAGTAGCGCTTTCATTAAGATTGCGTTTGTATTGTCAGTCATCCGGGAGGGGGATTGAAAAAGATTTTACTTGATGAACTAGTGTACCATTTTAGAGCATACGATGTGTTCGTATTTTGAGCAAGTGGCGCCGGCAGGACGAAATCTAGAGAGGAGCAAGATTTTCGAACAAACGTGTGTTCTGTGGTCCACAACCTAAACCACGTTTTCAAAATTGGTGAATATAACTTGAAATAAGCTAAATTAATTTTCTTTTTTATCAAAAATCCCGTGCTAGGTAGTAATTTTTAAATTTATCAACATAAAATGAATACGAGAATGTAACAAATAAGAAATACCGTATTTTATGGAAGAAACGCCGCGGCGTTTACGAGTTTAAAAGTTAGTTTTTTTCCAAGTGCGGCGTTTACGATTTGTTTTAATACCAACTGAGTTTCCTTAATTTAAAAATTCATAAAAATATTTAAAATCGGATTAAATATTTTAAATAAAACTTCAGACATCTTAAGATATTAAAAATGAGACATCCTACACTGCTCAGAAAACTTTGATTAAAATTAGGTCAATGTGACGCTGTCGACAAAAGTAGCGTTCCGACGGATGCGGCATTTACAACGGGTGCGGCGATTACGATGTTATTAAGCATATTCAGGCCAATTTGAGGAGTGCGGCGTTTCTTCCATAAAATACGGTAATTAAAAATAGAAAGACAAGCTTGGGTGTCCTTTCTGGAGGTTTTATTGTATATAGAATTTTAACCCGAAAAAACATCTTGCTCATTATTTTGCAAAATCGGGTCAACCCGCAAGGGCCAACACCCAATCCGAAACATTGAAAGTCAACACGACCGCAGGAAAAAAGTAGAAGTGAACCCAACCCGCAACGAAAAAAAAATGTTGCATCGGGTCGGGTGCGGGTAAAAGCGGGTAACACAACCCGATGCAGGACTCTAATTACGGATAGAGGAAACTAATTAAAAAACTGTGAAAACTGCTCGGAAACCTTTCTGAAAATTACGGACAGCAAAAGAAACTTTTGTATTGGAAATGCTTCTTTGAATATCGGAAATCTATTGGTTTTAGAGGCTTCTAAAGATAGAGGAAAACTTATCGGAATCGCGGGCAACTCGGAAGAGGTTATAGGTATTTTCGAAATCCTTAAGAACCGTAAGAGTTGACTAATATATATATATATATATATTACAGTGTATATTTTCTGACGGTAAAAAAAATTTACTTGGGATATTATTAGGTATAATAAGTAATTCCTTAATTAACACTTAAATGCATAGTGCAACTCAGGAGTTACATGATCTTTTTTAGTCATTTGGCTTCTATTAGCCTTTTGTATTTTTAAACGATTTTTTATTTTTATTTTTTTTTTTTTTTTTTTGCATAGGATAGTTGAGGCCGATCTCTAATAGGGCCATTTTGTACTTTTTCGATTTTAGTTTCAGATTTTTTTAATAAGGGTACTTTCACTTTCGAAACCGGCTCTGAAAGTGAAAGTACCTTTATTAGAAAAATCTGACACCGAAATCAAAAAAGTAAAAAAATAGCCATATTAGTTTCCGAATTCCCCTTAGTGATGTTAAGTCTATGGGTGTTTGATGCAATCGTTTAAAATATCTCCTCGGAAAATTAATATTTTAAACTGTTTTTTTTTTTACTGTGAACTCTTCTTAAAGGATGTCTCTTCTTTTCTTAGTTCTCAAAATATTTCTAAACTAAAGAGTTTTATGGGAAGTGTTAAAATCTTACTCACAGTTCGTCCGCTTTTAAAACATAAAATGTTAAATTGAGCATAGATTTCAGAAACATTTTAAGAACTAAGAAAAAAAGAGGAGACATCCTTTAAGAAGAGAACACAGAAAAAAGGAGTTAAAAATATTAATTTCCCGAGGAGATATTTTAAATAGACGAATGCATTCTGCGCCCATAGACTTAGCTTAGCGAGGGGAAACTTATATCTGGCTCAGACAAGAAAAACCCTGGAACTGGTCTTAACTCAGTCCTGTTGCTGTTAGCAGTATTTAAACTTTGCTAACATTAATTGCGTGATGTTCGGTTTTCCTCAAAAAATAAACTATTTATTTTTCAATATAAAACGAAACATAGGTAAGATAAATTGTGCTTACCTTGTATTTATGTATATCCATATATGATCTGGCATCCTGCATCCGGAAGGGTAAATCTATCCACATATTCTCCTTGTATTTCTGTTTTTTATCCACATGTAATGATCGTGTGGTGATCGTCCATGATATTTAAAAGACATGTTTTTTTTTTTTTTTTTTTTTTTTCGACTTGTAAAACTTAAATATGTCCGGAAACTTTTAAATAGAAAGAAAATTAACATTTAATTCAGCTTAGGAAAATACATCTCTCCTTTGGAGAGTCTAGGTTACAAGTAACAGTAGAAAAACATGTATAATATATTATTAGCAATAAAGAACAAGAAATTAGTGACATAAATATTAAATTACTTGTATCAATATTTATACTTATAGTAATTTAAAAATAAAGTTTATCAATATCTCTAGTTCTGGAGTATCATGAAATGTTTATAATAGAATGTTTGTTTACGATTGTGCAACCACTTTTCACTTTCACTTCCTTCCTTCAGATCATAATCACTTTTCATAATTGCTTTTATAAATCACATTTGACACATGAAAAACAATTTACTTAACTTGATTATTTTAATGTCCTTGTTTGGAGATTATATTTCACAATAGCTGTCAACAGTTGCCAGGGTAACTGGTAAGTCGACTTTATTTTAGGGAAGTCTGGCATTTTCTTTTTCCCCTTTTAATCGGTCATTCCGAGAATTACGGTAACCTTTTCTGCCCTTCCCCTCCTACGGAAGAAGTTCCTTCCCTACAAGTTTTAGATCCTCCGAAAGCAAGAAACCTACTCAGGGTTTTTCTTGTCTCAGCCAGACAGTAGTGTGCAGACTCGCACTCCACGATATTTTAAAAAATATCTCGTTTAGATTCCAATATTTTTAAATGATTTTTCTTTCTTTGGATAGCTGAGGTCTATTCCCACAAAGGTCGTTTTTCAATTTTTCGATTTTCTTTGCAAGGTTTTTTTAAATGATGATACTTTCTCTTCCGAAACCGGTTCCGAAAGTGAAGGTATCGTAATAAAACAAACCTGTAAACAAAATCGAAAAAATAAAAAGGTCTTTGTGGAGATCGACCTCAGCAATACGCTGAAGGAAAAAACATTTTAAAATATTGAAATTCAATCGAGATAGTTAAAAAAAAATCCCAAAGAATTAACATTAGCGAGTGGGTGTTTTCGCGTGACTCAAGTAGCCTATTAAAATCTACTAGAGCAGGGTCGGCGAACCTATGGCACGCGTGCCACTTTCGGCACGCAAAAGAATTATTTTGGCACGGCGCGGCGTTGATTATGTCTCTAAATGAGGATACAGCGATTTTACACAAAATACACGAACTTAGATGATCTGAATCGATTCTAAATTCAATTAATTGCAAATTGAAGAATTTTAATCTTATTCAATATGGTTTCGAAAATTTATCAAAGAAAGAAAATATTTGAAAACTATCAAAAAGGAAAGATTATTACAGATGGTAAATTATGGCAACCTGGAAATTAATTTCAGAACATTTAAATAAACTGCCTTTTTACTTCCATTTTAATAATTTTTTTCTATTATTCATATCTGTGAGTCACCATTTTCACAAATTTATAATATAAAAAATCAAATAGAGAGTGGTTGCCATATAAATTCATTTAATTTGCATTCTGTTGACATTAACTGAACAAGAACATATTAATTATATTTCATCCAAGATACAACAATTAATCACATTATGTTTTAATTAATTTGTAAAATATAATTGTTTCTATAATTATTACAATGCAATACTTACATGTATGTTGCTCATTTTAGAAAATATCTTAATAAGTAATTTTCAAGTAGTTTTGATTCATTATATTTCAATTTACTAAATTTGTTTTTTAGTTGGCACGTCAAGAACAAGTAAAGTACTTTTTGAAAAAAATTGGCACGCGACTATAAAAAGGTTCGCCAACCCTGTACTAGAGAGATAATTGTGAGGGAAAAGAAGAAAATCCCAATTAAATTAAAGTAAATCCCACTAGAGCTGACATTTTTAAATTTTATTAAGTAAATTTTCTTACTTCTGATAATTTAGAAAACAAATTAAAAAAATTGTTGTTCCCAAATGATGCAATAATTAAATATTGAGAAATAAAAAATAAAACGATAATTTTTCGTCAGGGGGGGGGGGGGGCTGTCTTTAGATTCCTTGTCTTTAGATTCCTACCCTTCTCCTCAGTTTAAGATAATGTTTAAACATATGGACATGGAAATTTAGATTAAAAAAAAATCCTTGCACCGGTGTGGGTTCTCCACAGATTAAGATAATGTTCAAACATATGGACATGGAAATATAGATTTAAAAATCCCTTGCATTGAAGGAGGTGTGGAGTGGAAGAAAATTTAAGAAAATCTGCTGTTAATTTTGAAGAATGCCGGAAGAAACTTTTTTTTGAATATTTTAAATTTTCGTATTACTTTACATGTTGATATGTTTAATGTCTTGCATGTGGAAGAAAGGGAGGGGCGGGGGAGTGAAGGGAGGAGTTCTGGTAAAACATCTTTAGTTTAGTTTATTTCATGTCTCTATTCTCCAATTTAAAAAAAGGGAAGCTTAAACTGAGGACCACAGGCACCCCTGCTTCAAATCTTGTCCCTCCCTGATACCGGTATCTATTCTTCGACAAAAACTTGTATTTCGTTTTTCAAAAAGGTTTTGTGTGACCTGTGTTAATTGGAAACAGATTTCAGATCTTCTAAACGTGTGAATCATTATCAGTGAGAGAAAAAAAAAAGAAAGAAAAGAAAACACTTTCTCTTACTTCGAAGAAAAGAAATTGCTTTCAAAGTTTGCTTATTTGTCCGAACACAATGACAACAGTGGAAGACGCAGCGACTCATTTGGCGCAACTGTTTGAAAGAAATAACTGTTCCCAGGTCAATTTGGAATCATACAAGTGAAATTGGAAACATATGCCACGCAGACCTAAAAAGTTGTCTTACGCGGATAATTGTCGGATAATAAATAGATAAATAAAATAAACAGCAACATATTGTACTAATAGGTACAAACGCTCAATGTTACTTTGAATCATTATTGATAGTATAAAGTTGGAGAACAATTAGAACTTATTATAAAAATAATATGATAATGCTTTTGTAAGTTCAAACGTTTTTTAAGGTTGTTTTTCAAATTTAGACTACTTTCGGACACATTTCCGCATCCATTTTTATAATCAAAGGTGCGATATTAAAACATCGAAGGAAAAAAGGAAAACTAACAGCTAAAACTATGTCAATTTTAATTTTCTAGTCTTGTTGTGGTCTATTACTTATTAAGTTTTTATCGATTACAATTGTATTTTAATTTATTTTTTGGATCTCTTAATTTATCTCAATTATCCTGGGTTTTTGCTCGATATTCATTATAGCTTATCTTTAGCTGTTAATTTTTTTCCTTTTAATTTACAGGAATTTATAGCTGCATTCTTTCGTAGGGGAGACTAGGGAATGTTGACCATACGGGAGGCATGACACACCCATCAGTTTTCATATTTAAAAGAATTTCAGAGTTTTATCAATAGGTGTCAAGCAAAGCTTAGAATGCTCAAACAACAGTCTTTGTTTCATACAGATATTCGAAATAAGTGTGGAAAAAATCAATTGTGAAGGGTTTTTACCCTAAAAGTTGTGTTTTTCAGAAATACTTTGTAAGCTTTTTTCAGATAAAATATATCATAGAAATTTAAATAAGTAGGTTTTAAGTAATGCGGAAATATCGAGCTTTCATTCCAGGCATAAAGATTGTACAGTAAGTTAGGTTTAACATAACAATGTGCTATTCTTTAGAAAAGGGATATGTGGGGAGGCTTGACCCAGTCAATGTAGGGAGGGTTGACCAGATGCTCAAGTCTCCCTTAATCAAGTGGTTTTGGAAATCTTTTTATTATGCACTGTGCAAAATGAAAGGTTGGTTACATAAAAAATGCACATTTTTTCTCTAAAGCTGCAGTAAAATGGGATGATGGAAAAAAAAAAAAAAATGTTTAAAACTGATTAAAGAAAGATGTGAAAAATTGCTATAGTATCCACCGCAAGAAAACATTTAATGAAATATAAATGGGAAAGTTGATAGGAACTGTTTTCCATTTAAATATTACTTACAATATGTAAATAGGAGCAGTGGAAATTAGAAAGTATGAAAGCAGCAGTTTAAACCCTTTCAGCGGCAGTGGTATGTTTATGAAACCGCTTAATTTTAATTCCAAAACGCCGCAATGGCACCAGAATTTTGCTAAAATCTTTTCTGTTTAATATGTATGTGAAATATAACCTTTTTCTTATTTCCAAATCAATTTGTTCGTAAATTCCGGGGCCAGTCGTTTATTTCAACATTTTAGTACTGAAAGATACTTTTCCACTGAAAGCGTTAAAAGATGTTAATGATAAATTAAGTGCTCATGCGATGCAAAAGAACATAGAATCGATCGAAAAACATTAGGAAGGTCTGTAGACAAATCTCACCAGGATGAATACAGTGAGATGAAGCCAAACTATATGAAAACTACAGTTGTCAGATCGAGTGTCACAAAAAGTTAGACAAGAACACAAAAAAGGGGGACAGTGGCTCCTAAATCCGGTCATAATAATACATGAAACCCTATGAAAACTGAACCTATCTCTAACGTGTCTGTCAAAATTTCATTTTCTCTGCTGTACAATTATACCTACTCAGACAAAATTATGTTTAAAACAAAAGTTTTCCTCTCTGACATGCAATTGCGTCTAAACAGGTTTGTTTAAGCATCATATTTTTTTAAATATATTTTTTATAATAATTAAAGCATGTGGCATAAAGTTATTTTTCTTTTTTTTAACTGATTTTATTCCTCTTCACAAATATTTCAATGTAAAACAAAGTGGGTCAAGCCTCCCATATAGTGGGTCAACCCTCCCATATGTGGGGAGCCTTGATCCATTATTTTCTCATGATTAAAATCAATGATTTTTCAAATTTCCTATATATTACACTTATGTAGCAATTTTATTTTGATAACTGATTATATAACGAATAAAATGATATATAAAATTTTATTCTATGTTCAATATTTAAAAAATAAAAAATAATTTTGTAAAAAATTGCTCGACCGTCCCTAGTCTCTCCTATATTATTATTCCATGAAATCTGCAATTTTTACTCATCTTGCTGATTTTGCACCATTACTGATGTCATAATCACTGGAAATCTGTTTTTTATTTACTCTCTGATATCATAATATTATGTTCCTTATGTTTTACTTTGACATTAATTTTAGTTCATTTCTTTGAATATCTTATTTTATTTCAATTACCTTTGGTGATTTTAATATGTTGTAAGGAGCTTAATACAGCCATTTTTAGGCTTAATACTGATAATATTTGACGAAATGACATTTCTTTAGAATGAATTATGCTTATGAAGTTCCTCTGAAGAATCTATAACAAATTTATAGTTTCTTATTTTCTCATTTTCACTCTCATGTGTTTAATTTTTGTATTTCATTTTCCATTTATTTTTACACACGTGATTTCATTTTAATTATGTTAAATCATATTATGTTGATCAATCATCTCATTATCTTATCTTATTATTTTCAAATATCATTTCACGAAAACTGATTTTTTTTATATAGTTTTCTATAGTACATATATTTTTTTTTCTTATGAAAATTAGCTTGGACCCAACAGTAACTAAACTTGAAATCGCTTATTGCCCAGAAAATTTATTTGAATTGCTTATCAGAAACTACAATTCTGTATCATTAAGGTGAAACACTAACCCCTAGTGTTTGTTCATACTGCAAATTATTAATTACCTTGAAAATGCATTTTCATAAACATCTCCCCCGCAGGACTTCCTCTATAATAGAAAATATTAGCCAGCAGGCTACTCACTTACTGATATATAGATAGAATACTTCAATGAGATTGATGGGGTAAGTTTGAAAGACAGCTTCTCCATCATTTGAATCATTTTGAAATCATGGGGAGTCTTGTATCCAATTGGTATGTCTGTATCACTTTGAATAAAGTCAATATATCATTAATGTTTCAAACAAATGTGTATGATCGTGCTGTACTTCTCCGTGTTGTGAAGTGGAACTGGATACTCATTTCCCGCCCTCATTACCTCTCAGAAAATACCTCTCAGTATTTTAAATAGTTTCCCTTTTGATCTGTTGACTTTAGGTTAGAGGTCTTCACGGCCCCGGGACTGGCACGAAACCCTTATAGCCGGTCTGGTCCGGAATAATGAAGGAAAACTTTTAAACGGGTCGGTCCGATAAAAAAAAAAAATAATAAATAAATAAATAAATAAATAAATAATAATAATAATAATAATAATAATTTGAGCAGTCCGACGGGCTCGATATCTAACAAATTTAAAAGGGTTGACAAAATATGAACAATTTTCAATGGAACTTACTGTGCGAGAATAAGTTATAAATTCGCGGCACGATCCGATGCTAGTTTGAAAACATCCAAAACAAAAATATTAAATGTCCAGCTTAAAGATCTGCATCGGACAGTTAACATGTTGTCTGAACTGGTCTTAATTTTTTTTTCAGCAGACTCGGGTCAATTTCAAGCTTACAATTTTTTTCCCTACATAGACTGAGCCGGGACTTAATTGCTCCTAGGACGTGTCGAACAAGTAATTTTTCTTACTAAAAATAATAGTGGTAATACACTTTTATTAACGGAATCTTTGGAAATATACTTTAATAAATTACAGAGAAATATTTTAAAAATTCTACTTTTTTTCATATATACAGCTTCAAAAGTTATAGTCTTTTAACCATCTTTATTATTATTATTCAAAATTACATTCGTTTTTTTAATGAGTCTACATTTGAATGTAATAGTCTAAAAAAATCTAAGTCTTCATTAGTGTCGCTATTGTGTATATTCTATGACTTGCGGAGATAGAGTTTGAACGATAAAATGTTCACATAATAATATACACAGCGGTCTTTAAAAAATCTTAATCGTATGTTAAGAAAAATTCCGATTTTTTGTATAAATTGACTCGGGCCGAGTCTAATTTCATTGATTTTTATACGGGCCGGAGCGTGAACTGCGAAAATATAAAAGGGCCTGGTCGAACTTTCAGTCCTTCAGGGCGGGGTTGGGCTCAGGGTATATTCTCTAGCCCTGGTTGGGCTATGGTAGCTTTCGTTCGTGCCAGGCCTGGGTTTCGAAATTTCAACTCATGCTGAACCCTGCTTTAGGTAACAACAGCTAGCAAGAACAGCTTATTCATCATTTGAATCCTTTTGAACTCATGGAGAGTCTTGTATCCGATTGATATTTCTCTATCATTTATAATAAAATTGAAGGTAATATCAGTTTATCCTTAAATTTTATTATTTTATTTTTATATTATTTATTATTAAAAGAAAATGGCTTACAATGATTTGTATAGTTTGCCTTTTGATCTGTTTTTTATTTAAGGTTGTGTTCTCAAATCCAAAAGGGTAACTTTTTGACACAAGTTTTAATATATTTTTGCTCGAAAATGCATGAAACTAGCTGGTGTTGATGTTCAGAAACTATGTCATTGAGCTGTTTTTTCCATTTTTTTTGCAAACGCAATAGATCTTTCAGAAAATAGTGTCAAAGTGGGCGTTTTGAACCGAATTTCCGCGCGAAAGAAGAAAGAGCACTCAAGAGCGGGCGAAAAATGTGTTTGTCACGTGATCAAATTCACTAATAACTCAATAGGTAATGGATGGATCAAAAAATGGAAAAAAAACAGTTCCATTCCAAATCGCTTCCATGGCCAGTCTTTCCAATTTTATACCTTTCCGTTAAAAAATGAATTTGTAAATGTGTCAAAACGTTTTGCGCTTGTTGAGCAGAGCAGTTAAGAATAGCCTTAAGCTGAAATAACAAAATATACGACTGGTAGCTGTCAGGACAACTTTTCCATCATTTTAATTATTTTGAACTCATAGAAGCTTTGTATATTCGATGGGTATTTCTCGATTGATTTGAATAAGTCAATATATTATTAGTATTTGAAACAAATGTGATAGTATAAAATGACAGTCTGTATTATGGTATTTCTCTATTAATTTGAATAAAGTCAATATATTACTAGTATTTAAAACCAATGTAGTAGTATAAAATGGCAGATTGTAATATTGTATTCCTCCGTGCTATGAAATGAAATTGGATACTCATATTTCCCATACTCGTTATGGGATAAAAGAAAAAATGAATAATTTTGAACTCATAAGGAAACCTCGAATCTGATGGTTATTCCTCTATTTCTCTATCATTTATAAATAAAGTCAATTTATTATTACAATATATTTTTCATTTTGGCAGGATTCATTATTTCCCGAGATTTCATAGAAATCGTAATTTAAAAATTTTTCAAACTGCTTTTTCCTCATTTTACCCCTTTAAGGGTGTATTCGAAAAAACATTTTTCCACCTTCAACAGCTCGAAATTTTCTGAGACATTTTCAGTTTCATTTTTAAAAGTAAAAACATGAAACTTGCTGAGATGATTTTTGAAAAGATGTTTAAGATGCCTTGTGATTTCATTTTTCACTCAGTTAATTAGAATTTGATTTTTAAACAATTATTTTCTCAGTATGACCATTTTTTTCATTCCCAGATCTCCCGCTTCGGAAAATTCGGTTCAAAACGCCCACTTTGACAGCATTTTTTACGATATTTTCTGCATTTATCAAAAAATCGAGAAGCACGGCACATTATGTAGTTTCTAAATAAGAGAATTTGCAAGTTTGATGCGTTTGAGAGCAAAAATGAATTTAAAAATGAATCAGAAAATAAGCAGTTTGGATTGGTTGGAAGACACCTTTAAAAGAAAATTCTGCATAATCATATAGTTTCTCTTTTCATCTGTTATTTCTCTAATTGACTTGAAGTGGTAAAAGACAGCTTTCGAATCATTTGAATCATTTTGAACACATGGGGAGTCTTGTATTCGATGGGTATTTATGTGAAACGGTCTGGACAGTTTTGTACGTCTCCTAAGGGGGGACACTTTGCTGTGAAAAGTGAAACTGGATACTCACTTCCCACCCTCATTATTTACAGAAAATGACCTACAATCGTTTAAATAATTTCCCCTTTGAAGTGTTGTTTTCTTAATTGACTTGAGGTGGTAAAAGCCTAAAGCACACCTGAAAACATGTGTTACCGAGAATAATACTTTCAGATTTTCTAGTGCCTTTAGTGCTTTAGGATGTGACCAGGTGTTGTGCAGGGATCATCAGCGGTTACAATGGATATGGAGACATGTTGTATCTAACGAGGAAGCTAATTTATCTTTTAAGGGTGTATTCCGATCCAAACTGCTTATTTTATGACTCATTTTTAAATTCATTTTTGCTCTCAAACGCATCAAACTAAGAAATTCTCTTATTTAGAAACTACATAATGTGCTGTGCTTCTCGATTTTTTGATAAATGCAGAAAATATTGTAAAAAATGCTGTCAAAATCGGCGTTTTGAACCGAAATTTCCGGAAGCGGGAGATCTGCAGGGATGAAAAAGAGGGTCATACTGAGAAAATAATTGCTTAAAAATCAAATTCTAATTAATTGAGCGAAAAATGAAATCACACGGCATCTTATACAACTCTTCAAAAATCACCCCAGCAAGTTTCATGTTTTTACTTTTAAAAATGAGTCTGAAAATGTCTCAGAAAATTTCGAGCTATATTTTTTCGAATACACCCTTAAACCCGGAAGGAATTTTTTGCATCAGACGATTTTTCTCTCATTTTTATGTGAGTTCGTAATTACATGAATACGTTGCACCTATATAGTCGTCGTTCGGTCTGTCTGTCTGTCCATCCGTCCGCATGTAACAGAGCAATAACTACCCAACCAAATAGTCTGAAATTTCAAATACATAATTGTTGCAAAATTTTGTAGATTCATTTCAAATTTTATGAAAATAGGATGTAGAGTTTAATTACAGGGATTGTCAAAGGTTTTCCGTTACATGACGGCCAATGGGAAAAAAAATATTTCAAGTGCGTTAACAGAATGAAATTGATATGCACTTATGAAGTGCACTATCAAATATATTCAATATTCAATACAATATGTGGTGCAAAAAACATTTATAAACTAGTTATAGTATACGAACGCACCTCATTTGGAACGTTTGACGTGCAATTTCTAACTTGTTTTAAATCGATAACTCTAATAAAAATTTTTTTTAAATAACATATGAACCATTTTCAATGGATACGACTTTCACGGGTATATGGATGTTCTCAAATCCAAAGGCGCAACTTTATGCATAAGTTTTAATTCATTTTTGTTCGGAAATGCATGAAATGGTCAGGTACTGTTTTTTCAGAAACTATGTAATCGAAAGGCGTTTTCCGGTTTTTGGTAAACGTAAAAGATCTTTCAGAAAATACCATCAAGATGGACGTTTTGAACCAAATTTCCGAACGAAAAAAAAAAAAAAAACAGCCTGAGAGAGGAGAAAAACCGTTTATCATTTGACCAAAATTATTTAGAATTCGAAAATTAATTTATTTATCAAAGAACGGAAAACTCATTTCGATTCCAAATCGCTTCCATATAGTCAACCCTGACAATTTTGTACTTCTAAGTTTAAAAATGAGTTAGTACATGTGTCAGAAAGTTTCACGCTTGTTGAGCAAGGCACTTGAGAACCGATTTAAGTTAGACATGTGCTACAGGAGCCGATGCTAGTTTGACAACATAAATACAGAAATATAACATGTCCAGCGTAGAGATCGTCGTCAGATAGTTACATGATGCCCCATCATCAGCCCGCAGGCTTAATTTTTTTCAGCAGACTCGTGCCGGCCCAGGATCAAGCATACATTTTTTTTTTCTACGTAGTCGAACTGGGCCGGAGCTGGACTTAATTATTTGCAGGATGTGTCAGGCAAGCAGTATGTTTTGTAAAAATAGTAATTGTGATAATGAACTTCCGTTAATGGAATCATTGGCACATTAATGAAATTAATAACTCATATAAATAATGTTTTTCGCGTAATTTCATATTTTAATACCTGACCTTCCTTATTCTATTTTGATCTGTGAAACTTTCATATAAGGCAGGAACCGTTATATTAAGGCGGTTCACAAAAAATATTTTCCCCCGAAACAACGCGAAACTTTCTAACACGTTATCTAACTCATTTTTCATAACTTTTCATTCAAGTTTCATCATAAAAGTATGATACTTGTGGTACGATAAATGAAGCGATTGTGAATTGTAACTTGAGTTATAAGCGATTGTTGTCTCAGGACAGCAGTATTTTTTTCTTTTCCAGAACTGTCGCGTCCAAAATTTTGATTCAAAATGTCACCTTTGACAGCATTTTTCGACAGACCTTCTACCTGAACTAAAAAATGAGAAAAACCGTTCGATTACACACACACACACACACACACACACATGTATATATATATATATATATATATATATATATATGTTATAAAATTGATAAGATGCTCAATAACTTAACTGAATTAGTATCTTATAACTCAATTAGTATATTTTTACAGAATATTTTTACTCTTAGTTGCTAAATCAAATTCTATATCTGCCCCAAATTCTGCTTCAAATCATTAGAACCTCACCCATCAGAGAAATCTTAATGAGTATTAAAGATTTTGAAAGCAATTTACTAAAATAGAAGTTGATTGACATGTTTATTTTTAAATACGTACTTGCAATATCAGAAATACTAATTGAAATTTCTCTAGCTGACATTTATTATTAAATCGTAATAATAAATATTAATTAACGATACATTTAGAATTGGCTGTTGAAGGTGCTCTTCTCTTAGAACTTTAAATTCAAGCAGTCTCCTAGTAACCGCTGTTGTGTACAGTCATGGGTGTCGAAGTTGCTGGAAAATAATTCGCATCGATTTGTCCACTATATTACTAAATAAAATAAAGAAATTAATATACTCATGTATCGTGTGTTTTTTAGTAATATGTAACTCGACCACGAGTCCAAAAGCTAGTTTATAACATGTATATATGTTACATTATTAGATCTAACTCCGCGATTTCCTTATCTTATTCTAAATTACTACTTTATTTTCACTAAATCCTTATCTTTAAATAATCTCTATCGTTAACTCTGTTTAATTCCCTCTAATTTAATGTCTCACTTGTCTTAATCGCTTAAATATTACGCTTTTAGTATTCTTAAATTAAATGTTCCATTCCCGCGCTTTTTTCTGTCGAGAATATTCTTTTAGCTTCCATTTTTACTTTCCCGCGCATTTCTGAGGTTATCCCTTTTCCCTCCAAATCCATCCGCTAGCTCTGTCCGCACTCTTTATATGACGTGACATTCTGAATTATTCATTGGTTGAGAGCGCGACCTACGTCATATTTGTATTCTTACACGTGAGGAACAAAAAGTTGATACTCGCATGTGTTTCAGCAGATTTTGGCAGATTTGAGTCGTATTTCCAGTTTTCATCCATCCCCTGGTCACCGTCCTGTTATTCGATTATCTGGAACTTTGTTTAAACCTAATTACTGCTACGGAGAGATGGCTAATTATCTTGGTGGAAACTGCACCTTTTGCAAGATGTTCTAATAAAGTGCTTAGCTGATATGAGTTGTTTCAATTTCTTCTGGGAAAACTTCACGGAACGATGTATTCCATTGTTTTCATTCCACAATTGCATTTCAACAATTTGTTCTACTAATATAACATATTCGAATTATCTGTTCTGACCACTTCTTTTACGCCATTATCGCTGGATGTGATCCACAACTACTATCGTGACAGCCAGTACTGCATTTTCAACGATAAAGCCAATCCAATGTTGCTAGAATGCAACATATATATATATATATTTCTTTTTCACAGTTTTTGAATAAGAGCACCTGGTAATCTTATACGTTTACGAACCAAAATTAATTAAGAAATGGGACAGAAAGTAGCCTGTTTTGATTTGAGAACAGCCTTATGGGTGTTCATATTTAAATGGTAAAATGGGTAAAATATTTTTCACCCCTCAACAACACTAAACTTTCCGCGACACATTTACGGACTCGTTTTTAAATGCAAAAGGGCATCTGCAGCCCTTACTATCGAATTTTAATCGGATGCTGTTTTCCATTTTTTGACAAATTAATTTCTTGTCGATTTATAGGTGATTTTTTTCACATGACGACAGATTTTTTTGATAGCAATATTATTTAAACTTGGCTATCAGCAATGGCGTGATGTTCGGTTTTATCCTAAAAAAATAAACTATTTATTTCTCAATATAAAACAAAACATACGTAAGATAAATTGGGCTTACCTTGTATTTATGTATCCGTATATCATCTGGTAATCTGCGTCCGGAAAGGGTAAATCGATCTACATATTCTTCTTGTATTTCTGTTTTTTAATCCATATGTGATGATGGTGTGAACTTCCATTTCATTTAAAAAGACAATGTTTTTTGTGTGACTTGTAAATTTTAAATTTGTCCGGAAACTTTTAAATAGAAAAAAAATTAATATTTAATAAGAGCTTTAAGATATACACCTCTCCGTTGGAGAGTCAAGATTACAAGTGAAAGTAGAGAAAAATACATGTATAAATATTATCAGCAATAAAGAACAGGAAATTAGTGATATAAATCACAATAACAAATTATTTGTATCAATATTTATAATTATAGTAATTTAAAAATAAGAGTTTATATATGTCCATAGTTCTTAATTTTCGTGAAATGTTTATGGTAAAATGTTTGTTTATGATTGTGCAATCACTTTTCACATTCACTTCCTTCTTTTAGACCGTAATCATTTTGATGATTGCTTTTATAAATCACATTTGACACATGAAAAAACAATTTACTTAGCTGGATTGTTTTAATGTCCTTGTTTGGAGATTATATTTCGCAATATCTGTCAACATTTTCCTTTCCCCGTGCTGTCATATCCGGAAATTTAGTTCAAAACTTTGACAGTATTTTCTGAAAGAGCTTCTGCTTTCACCAAAAAAATGGAAAATACCATTCAATTACATAGTTCCTGAATAAAAACACTTGCTAATTTCTCACGTTTGCGACCAAAAATGAACTCAGAAATGTGTCAGAAAGTAGCTAGCTCCTTCGGATTTGCGAACAGTCAACAAGCGCAAAATTTTTGACGCATTTACAAATTCCTTTTTTAACGGAAAGATATAAAATTGGAAAGCGTGACCATTGAAGCGATTTGGAATCGAACTGTGTTTTCTATTTTTTGATCAATAAATTAAATATCAAGTTATAAGCGATTTTGATCACGTAAACCGGCATTTTTCTCCCCTTCCTGATTGGATTTTCTTCTTTCGTTCGGAAGTTCGGTTAAAAATGCCAACTTTGACAGTATTTTCTGAAAGATCTATTGTGTTTACAAGAAAACGAAAAAAAAAAAAAAACAGTTCGATGACATAGTTTCTGAATAACAACACCTTCTAGTTTCATGCGTTTCCGAACAAAAATGAATTAAAACTTATGTCAGAAAGTTGACCCTTTGGATTTGAGCACAGCCTTAACTGTAACTTTAAATTATTAAATTCCTACTTTCTCTACTAAATTAACTCACAACACCTTTCATAGATGTGAAAACATCATTTACAATCCGTCACGTTTTCTTTCTATCTCATCTAAAAGAAAAATCACCAAAAAACGGAGAAATAAACAACGAAAAAAGTCCGCTTTCAAAGAGTTCTTCCTCAGTATCTACCGGAGACTCCCGTTTCAAAGATTATAAGAAAGTTTTCTTTTTCTCTACCGCTGCCGCCCCCCCCCCTCCCCTTTGACAACGAAAATATATTTGTGCGAAAAACTTTTCAATGAAGTTCGAAACCTTGTTGTTGAACAGTGAGGTAATGGCTTGTAAGTTTTTGTTATTACTGCCTTTCGACCAATGTCGAATGTCCGACTTGTCAAAAAATATGAGATGGTTGAAAACTGACCGTTTGTTTGTTTGTTCGTCTCTTGATTTTTTTTTTTTTTTTTTTTTTTTTTTTTTTTTTTTTAAGAGAAGACGTTCTTTGTCAGAGCCGAAGAACGTCTGCAAGAGATTAGTTTAAGGTGAGGAGAAGTTGGCTCATTATATTGAATGGAAAAATAAATCTCAAAATTTTGTGACAGATAAAAAAAAACAGGAAGAAAAGATGAAAGAAATAGTTAAATAAATTATTTTTAACAAACGAAAAATAGAATTTTTGGCGATTTCTTATAGATTGTATAACAGAATTTCTCATATAGAGGGTCGCTTGCTTGTCTAGTGATTACTATTGAATCTGTCCCTTTATCCCGTCGACCAATTTCGCCACATTATACAAATCGAAAAACTATTCGATAAATTATACAAATTAGCATACTTTTATTTTGAATAAGGAAAAAACAAATAAATTAGTAAAACCTTAATAAAAATACAAGTAAAAAGTAGAATTAAAAATCATTTGATGACGTAACAAACATGTGTATGGTGAATAATATCATAAGCCGAAATGCAATATTTCACCTTGATTCAAACACAAAATATATTGGTACTACTTAGTTATACCGTCGACCAGTTTCGCCAAATTATATAAATCGTCAAACCACTCGCCAAATTATACAAATTGACATAATTTTTATTTTAAATAACGGAAGAACAAATAAATTAGTATAACATTAATAAAAATTCAGATAAAACGTCGAAATAAAAATCACTTAATTACGTAAACACGTGTAACTTGCTTAAAATCAAGTGAAGTTGTCATTTACGGTCAACCATTATTGGCATTTAATCTTATAGTTTGGCAATAGATTTTTGGTTGACGGGATAACTAAGTAGTACCAATATATTATTTAAACTTTAAAAAGTTCACTGTTTGGTACAGATGTTATATTCGCCCCATATTGGCGCGATTTTTTTCGGTTGCCAATTTGGCGAAAACATCAACAGCATAAACAACATAATCCGGGTTTCCACATCAAGCAAAATAACGACACTTTGGCGCAAGTTAAGTACCTTGTTGCCTATATGATATTGGCGACAGAAAAAAATCGCGCCAATATGGGACGAATATGACATCTGTACTCACTGTTTTACTTAAAAGTGACTAGAATAATAAAAGAGATGTACAAGTTAAAAATATACATTTTATTTAAAACTTCTTAGTATACTTTCAATCTTTCTCAAGCTTTTCATCGGAGAATATTTTATTAATAACACTAAAATAATAAAAGAGATGTTTCAAGTTTAAAATATCTCTTTTATTATTTTAGTCACCTTTTAAGTAAAACAGTGGACATTTTAAAGGTCATATATATATTTTACGCGTGTATTGTGTTTAATGTCAAATGAATCTGAATGTGACATTTGCGATTATCCATTATTGTCATTTAATCTTACAGTTTGGCGATTGTTTTTCGGTCGACGGGGTAACCAAGTAGTACCTAAATTTTTACATGTTCAATATTATTATATTGATATTTTAACTATCAATATACATTCATAGTAAAATATCGTATTAATTCATGTGAATGAATTAGGCTTACCTGAAGTCTTCTTATCGTGAGATCAATGGTCAATTTAAAGTCCAAAATTAGTGAATGTTCGTACTATTTAATTAGTAATTACAGGAACAAATGGAGATACAAAACAGATATTTGAACACTATCACAAACAAAATGCATAACATTTTCGCACATCATCAATTCATTACCATATAAATTATATATTACATAAATATCATAGTTTACATTAATGTCCACAGACATTCTAACAAATTCGTTTGTCAACAAAAATTATCGTCTGCGTGAGGCGCAAATAAAAACGATTACAATTAAGACCATGGAAGCAGCAATAAACGCAACAATTGCGACTCTCACTCTGACTCCTACTGTCCAGAAGTGCGGGTTCAAATCCGGTTCAAGCTTGGATTTTGGAATCCCCTATAAATGGAGATCCGGTGTGTTTGGCCCCCGTGTTCAAAATATGATAGTAGCACTCAAAACGCTCAACCCTATGCTAGGGTGACTACGTGTAGATATGCACATGCGGTGTAATGTTTACTGAAGTTTTAGAGTAATTAGAAGAGGAAAAACCACTCCACTAATAAATTGGGAAGTTTTGTTAATTTTTCCTTTTAGAAATATCACTGATCGACCTCCTTTAAGAATAAAAAATAAAAATAAAAATTCAAATCACATAAGTACACACACACAATAAAAATATACAGTATACAGGACATCTATATACAAACAAACAGTGGTATACAGTGCATCCATATATGAAGCATGTAAGGGTGCATTAAGTGTAATGTGTTTCACGTTTTCTGCTAATGACCCATACATGGCAACATGAATTTTCCCAATAAATAATAGTCACTTCATTTCATAATATTTTATTATCACTTTTTATCTTTAACCTCTTCGGGACAATCGTCTTTTACAGAATTTTTTATCTTTTATCACCAGTTTTTCAAAACAGAAATTTCTGCTTAATTTAATCGGGAAAATGCCCTGAATAAATAAGGCAAAATTTACAATAAAAAATAACTGGTGGGAATATTCAAGGATTCTGATCACCTTATACGGCACGTATACGTGACACTCGTCCCCAAGGCGTTAAGGCGGTTCTCAAAAATTAGTTTTCCCGTTTCATCAACGCGAAACTTTCTAACACATTTTTAAACGTACAAGCATGACACTTTCAGATATTATTATTGAAATGATTTGTAATCGAAGAGTTTTTTAATTTTTCGATAAATGAAATACAACCTGAGTTATAAGCGATTGTCGTCTCAGAGCAGCGGGTTTTTTTCTTTCTAGCAATGCCACATCTGGAAGTTTGGTTCAAAACGGCACTGTCTAAAAAATCTTGTGTCTTTACAAAAAACAAACAAACAAAAAAAAAGTGAAAAACTGCTTGATTACATAGTTTTTTATTAAGAGAACCTGCCAATTCCATGTATTCGAGTATAAGAACTAATTATAAAATGTGTCAGAAAGCAGACAGTTTGGATTTGAGAAAGAGATTTAAAATTATGCCATTATGAATAAAAAAAATACAAATGATATTGTAATTTGGAAAATGTGACATTTGGAAAGAGGCTGACTGCAAGTACATAACCTGCTTTGAAAATCATTTCATAATGAAAATTCACTTCAGAAAGCGGTATATCTCTTCTATCACAGATTTACGATCCCTCTTTGGATGAGGGGGGAGTGCATTTTCACATCCCCTCCTTTTCTCTCTCGATCTTAAATCCTCCCCCCCCCCCCCTCTCTTACTTCAGAATAAAGCACCAGGGAAAGAATAAACCCCTTGAAAAACACGGTCTTTCTTAAACGTCACAAATCCCTTACACGGCACGTGTACGTGTATACATGTAAGGTGTAAAGCAAAAGAGAGAGGGTGAAGGAGGATGGGGAAGAGATTGCAGAAGAAAGAAAACACCTCCACTTTCTATTTCCAAACGACGTTTCGAACATGCATTGTCCGTTCTTCCTCAGTGTGACAATCGAGCCTCCTGTGCTTTTTGCCATTGTCGAGATTTGGAGACATTGTTATTGTGTTATAAGTTGCATGCGTACAACACAGCCTGAAGAATCTTTGATGAAAATCTGATACTCTCTTAGTTTGAGTTCTATTTATTTAGTTTCGTTTTCGTTTTTACTTTTCACTTTTCGAAGTCTTTTCTTTATATCTTTCCTTTTTTTCTTTTCTTTTTAAACATGCTTTATGGTGTGGAACAACTCTAAATAAAAGTTTCTTCCCTATAGGATGCGGATATATATACTACTACAATGAAATAAGAATATATTTTTTACTGTTTCTTGTTTGGGTATCCTAACTGAAACTTTTCTTAGCGTTTCGCGAACAATTTTCATCAAGCTTTTATTTGTTTTATGCAGTTTTTGTTACGTAATTCAGTAATTTTTAGAATTACAATGAAAACTGAATGTTCTTATTTTGATTAATAATTCTTTGAATGACAAAATTGGAAAATGCGTTAAAAAAGGAATTTCAAATTATTAATAGATATAACATAAGACTAAACTTATTTTGATTAGATGAATTAAATAATATTTCACATGGAACACCCTAAAAAAATGCAAAAATTTTTCTCAATATAACGAAAATATATTATAACCACAAACAAAATTTAGAATATCCTCTTCCAAGTCACCCATGATTCCGAAAAACATTCTTTACCACTACAAACCCTAAGATCCCTGAATTTTTGTATTGTCAAATTTGTTAGTAAAATCACTTTAAAATGTTGCAAAATGAACTTGAAAAATACTAAAAAAAATTATGCTAAAATATTTTTGTATTTATTTGATAAAATACAAACGTAATAAGTACGGGAACATCGACATGTGGAAAAAAGCATAATTATATGTTTTGTCTAAATTTATATAAATTAAGCTTTTAAATTGTATATTATATACTATAATTGGTACTTTTATGAACTATTAAAAAATATATTTATTTCTTTACAGAGACTAATTACATAATAAGTATTATTAATAATGAATTAAGAATAATCTTATTTGAAGTTGAAAAACAATTTATTTCAAAATCCTCTTGAAAAGGACTTTACATATACTAAATAACTTTCTCCTAAATGGCTAATAGAAATATGTAGCCGCCCTATATTTTGTACGTTACAAACATGCATAAAAAGTAGGCTTGAATATATAATTGCGCAATTTGAAAAAATATGTATTCCAAAGAAGTCTACTAGCTAAGATTATGATTTATTTATTTGGACCCTTGATATAAAAAATACAAATAAACTTACTTTTTACATATCGATATCTTGAAAAAGGAAAAATCCATAAACACAGAAAAAAGGCATTCATTTAAGCAAATAAATATCACTCTTATGCGCTGTCATCTCTCAGTAATAGATAAAGACATTTATAAACAATTACTTCACACAATATTCATGTTGTGAAGAAGAAGAAAATTATAAAAAATTATTAAAATTCGAATCGTCCCAAAACTGGGACGCTACACATAAATGGGTTAAAAGAAGCACTAATAAATTTAAAGTTTCTTTTGCATCCACTGATTTTCGGAAGCGTTTCCGAGTAATTTTTATAGCGTATTAATATGTTTTTTTTTAAATTGAAATGTATCCAACCTAGATACATCAGCAACCAATTATCATAATTAGTGAATAGTGAACTCAAAACATTTTAACAAACAGTTGTGAAGTTTATGTTTCTTCCATATTTTAATGAAGGACTATTGCACCACTCAGAAACAATTTTCGGAACAGATGTATGTTAAAGAACTTTACCAGACACTTTTTATATTTTTATTTCGTGACAGATGTCTTTCGCCCGCTCAGTATCTAAAATGCAATTGCCTAATCATTCTATTTATTTAATCGAACTTATTCTTTTTGTCGGATTCAGGTCGGATCGCGGGTTGATTTCAAATAGAATTTTCGTGTTCGGGTTGAGCTCTCGACCAGCCTCTGTGTCTGATGATCTGAAAATAAATAAATAAATAAATAAATTAAAATTTACTCGTCGTAAGTGGGGCAAAAAAAAAAAAAAAAAATAAAATAAACACCAAGAAAACAAAGATTAAGAAATTTGCGCCCTGAACACCACGTGGAGGACAATTTTGAATTATGTCTTTCTTTTTACGTTTAGAATAAAAATTTCAATACTAATTTTCTTTTATTTTATTCACGAAATAATTATACTTATAATAATAAAAAATAACTATTCAAACTTTCTGAGAAGAATTTGGAATTTCTTAATAGTAAGTTTTTATAAATGACGCATAAAATGCATCAGCAGACTGTGTAGTGTTAATTGTTCAGTACGGATATTTATTTTTACGTCCATATGTTTAAAATTTTGTCTTGTGTTAGGAGTTCTGACAAAAGAAAAAAAAAAAAAATACAGTCTGTTTTTCCTGTTTATATTGTTCATTTTAAACAAAAGTGCCATAGATCAGAGATCTGCACGTGCCAGGCCTAGTCACTACTCTTTCAATACTTCATAATGGGGCCAAGCAACCGTTGTATTTAAAAACTTCGAATGACTGAACAGTTTCAGGGGTCGTACTTATTCTGAAATTTAAAGACCAGGAAATTCTTCGGTACCAGTATTTTCTCATAGAAAATCTCTTTTTAAATAAGGCGAAATTTCGCGCGTTAATCCTAACATTTATTTTTCTATAAAACAATACTGATACTTGTCCTGAAAAATTACTTGAAGCGTACACTCTTAAAACGAAAGAGCCAAAATAACTCAAGTTGAGCCGAAATCCACTCATCTCATGACTTGAAAGTCAGCTTCTCATAAAGAGTTGAAACAACTCGAGTGAATGAGTTGTTTTTAAGCAACTCATGATTGAGTGATCTCTATTTTACTCATACTTGAGTGAAATCAACTCAATGAAGGTAAAATCCAGTAGCACTTGAGTGATTTGTAACCAACTCATACTTGAGTGAAATTGAGTCATTTAAGACTAAATTCAGTCGCACTTGACTGATTTGTAATCAACTCATACTTGAGTGAAATGAAGTTATTTAAGAATAAATCAGGTAGCACTTGAGTAATTTGTAACCAACTCACACTTGAGTGAAATTAAGTCATTTAAGACTAAATCTGGTCGTACTTGAGTGAAATAGAATCCCTTTGAGACTAAATTCAGTAACACTTGTGTGATCTGTTGCCAACTCATATTTGAGTGAAATGAAATAATTTAAGCCTAAATCCAGTACCACTTGTGATTTATAATCAATTCAAACTTGAATGAAATGAGGTCATTTCAGATTTAATCCAGTAGTTCTTGGGCAATTTGTAACAATTCATACATGGATTAAATCAACTCATTTAAGAGTTCATGCAATGAACTCTTAAATGATGTTCTTAAAATGCAAAATCCCGAGTGATTTTTAATAAACTCATTCATAAGAACTCGCTCAAAATTACAAAAAAAACCTTGAGCGATTTCTAATTAACTGATTAAATAAAATCATGTCATTTTAAATGAAATTCAGTAACCTGTGATTGATTTTTATCAATGAAATTCAAAATAACACAGAATTCTTGCCACATTTTCAAATTAAAATAATAAATAACTAATTTTATATTCCTTCATACTGGTTTATATAATTGTATTACTTTTTGATTGAAAAAAAAAATATGATTTATAACTAAAAATTACAATTAAACCAATCTTAAGTATTTAACGTAAATAAAAAAAAAAAAAAATGAAAAAATATCTAAATGTAAACTTGAAATCACCAAGGAAAGGAAAAATCCCAATGACAACTTTTAAAAGCTGACTTCTCAAATCCAAAAGGGCAACTTTCTGACATAAGTTTTAATTTATTTTTGATCGAAAATGCATGAAACTAGCTGGGTGTTCAGAAACTATGTAATCAAGCTGCTTTTTTCATTTTTTTTGCAAACGCAATACATCTTTCAGAAAATACTGTCAAAGTGGATGTTTTAAACTTAATTTCTGCATGAAAGGAGAAAAAACACTCAAGAGCGGGCGAAAACGTGTTTGTCATGTGAACAAAATCGTTTATAACTCAATAGGTAATTTATTGATTTAAAAAAAATGGAAAATTCAATTCCAAATAGCTTTCATAACCAGGCTTTCCAATTTTATATCTTTCCATTAAAAAATGAATTTGTAAATGTATCAAAACGTTTTGTGCTTGTTGAGCAGAGCCATTAAGAACAGCCTTAAGATCCTACACTAGTCGCTGAAAAAGTATAGAAGGGCGATTCCGTGCAGAGAGTCACATGTAATGAGAGCTTTAATTTTCATTTATTTATCAAATTTTAATGCTAATTCTGATTTTAAGTGGTATGGTAAATAAGTTATAACCATATTTTTTAGTTTAAATGTGTGGAAATAAAACTCCCAGAAATATATCATTAAATTTCATTACGCAAAATGTGCTTTTTTCCGAAGTAGGAAAAAAGCACATTTTGAGTAATGTAATTAAATAATATACTTCTGTGAGGTTTATTGCCACACATTTAAATTTAAAAATATGGTAACTTATTTACCATACCACTTAAAATCAGAATTAACATTAAAATTTAATAAATAATAAATAATTGAATAAATGCAAATTAAAGCCTGCGTTATGTGTGTGACACTCTCTCCATGGAATCGCCCAGAAATGATGGTGTTAATCCTATGGAGAAGTTATTTTCAAATACATTGTTTGGATTTATATATATATATATATACATATAATTTTTTTTTGGGGGGGGGAGCCATAGGATCTTTATGCAGGCTTATTTTTAATTTTGCAATTTTGGTTAGTTTTTTAATACAGTAGACGATTTTACGAACTGGTGTACTGGTCCCGCCCAGCATCTCGCTGAACTAATGTTACTCCCATTTACGAACTTTTGACTTTATGAACACATATGAGTCCCATCGAGCATTTACTGTATTAAGATATCAATTTTAGAATCAGTTCCGAAAATTAAAGTATTTAAAATAAAATATAAAACCTAAGTTAAAAAAGTAAAAACTAGCCAGCATATAGATTGTCTTCAGCTATCATATGCAAAAAGAAGCCTGTACAAATATTAAAATCCAAGCAAGATATTTGAAAATAACTTCCCCGTGGAACTAACATTATCACAAGTGTTGTCACACTGCTATTGTTAGGCTGTAATAAGTAAAACAAAATATTTCAAAAAAGATAAACACTAACCCATTATATACTTTGTTGTAATTATCCCTTGATTTAATTCACACTACTTCTTAAATTGACTAACTTTTAAAGAAATATTAATTGTTAAGCTTTTTTATGCTAATTAATTAGCACTTGCTAAATGTCAATTTAAAGCAGTTCATATATTTACAAATAAATTATGCACCAAAATAACTTTAGAAATGGATCAACTTAATTCTTTATATCATTTAAAACATTTGTTGAAACTTGAAATTATGTTCAAGTATAACTTTAAAATTTAGCTACTGGGTTAGAAGGAACAATGTCTTGATTGGATAAATACCAACCTATTAGGTACTATCTTGCAGTTATTCTTTTTTAATCTTGTTTTGTTGCAATTGACCATTGATTTTATCCAATGTTTCTTAAATCTACTAACTTTTAAAGAAATGTAAAACTTTAAAATGGCATAAGATTGTAGCTTTTTATGCCAAAAGCAGGAGCCAAATATGGAATTTAGAATATCGTTGGGGAAAGAAACAACATTATTTACTAACAATTTTATTGAACAAAAAGAAAAAACAAATGTAGCATTGATAGCAATTTTAACAACAGATGGAGTGTTTTGACAACACCTTTAACTGGACATGTAAATATTTTTATTTAAAATTTTCTTGTCAAGACAAGAAAATATGTATTATTCTCTGCTGAAGATCCTTGAGAGATTCGATAGGGTTGTTGAATTCCACTCCTCGCAGCGGAATTGCATTCCTCCATGAGGTCACTATTCTCCTGTGTTAAAAGAAAATATTGAAATTAAGTTAAATAGCAATAATTGTAATGCAAAGGATTATGAATCTTTTAAAATATTAGTTTTTAGATTAAAGTAAATATAAATAAATTCTTAAAGTCTTAAGCAACTTCTTAAAATATTGTTGAACATTCACCTTTGTTACCATTTTCAAAATGTATACAAACATATCTTTTTAAACAATAATTAGGCGGGGGGGGGGGGGATGAAACTTTAAAAATTAAATTGATTCTAAATATGAATATATATATAAGGGGTAAGGGGTCGTTCCAAGCAAAATTTAGGGCCCTTTCACAAAAATCTAATAAAATAGGCCCCTTTGTAACATTCTTTTTCACACAAACTGTTTTAAAATGTGTAAATTGTAAATAAAACCAGCTCACTGAAAACAAACTTTACCAAGGGGATTTAAAGAAGTTTTGTCAAAGTCTTCATTTAAATTTGAGTAACATGATTTCAACTTTCATTACAAAATGTTATTTATCACAAAAATAACTTACTTTTCACAAAATGGGCCCCAAAAATAAAAACCTACACACACACAAAACCGCCTCCCCATGCATATTCTTAAAAAACATACACTAAAACTTTTAGCTTTATATAAAGTTACACCACTGAAAATTCGGCTAATTGTGAATAAAATGGAAAATGAAACTATCTGTGCAATCACACTTACCCACTTGTTTATCATGTTACTTCTGATTAGGGTGTAAAAAAAATCTGATTTTTTTTATTTTTTTTCCCGTGTTAAAATATTAACATCTACCAAGAATTAAGCATTTCAAAAATGAATAACCCTCCAATTACTAACATAATCTATGTTTTTTTGCTTTAATTAATAAAATTTTAATTATGTAATTATAGAAATTACAAAAAACTGCAAATAAAAAATTTCTTTAGTAACATACAGCATTATGTGCATTAATATTTTATAATAATTATGTAAACCAATATTAAATACTGCTTATATTTTAAAGTTATTGATAAATTGCATTTAATTTTAAATTGATGATACAGATTAAATTTTGTAATTATTAAACAATTAACTGTTTAATTAAGAACACAATCTACATTTTTGAAAAAGTGGTTGAAAAAAGGTGATAAATAATAGTTTGATAAATTCATAAAGCAGCCAGTAATTTTACACAGGTTTTAAAGCGTATGTCTATCAAATTGATCAAAAATTGTAGCAATGTATACAGCAAACTTACGCATAATTTATAAATAGAGTACAAAAATTGTATTTTTGAAATTTAAATCAGATATTTTTCCCCACAACATTAAAATATTTGAACAGCTACTAAATATTATAATGTATTAAAGTTATTTAACATTTAGTTAGATTTTTTTTAAATGTATAATAACATCTTTTTACACAGTTTAATATTGTTATAATTAACAATAACAAATATTACATTTTTTACAAGTGATTTAGTGATCGTTTTCATTATTGATTATCATGCTTTTTCACAACATTTTAAAAAAATCAGAAAATATGTGATTTTATCATCTGATTTAAATCAATTGATTAAAATCATTGACACTATTGCTGTGTTTATTGTATATAAAATAATAACTTGATTATTAAAAGGAAATTATGACATTGAAAGTTATATTAGATTTAAATATTTTTAAATTAAATGCTTTTTATGTTTGTTAGATAAAAAAACATGGTTTTTACAAACTTACTGTACTTAAAATTTTTCGCAATACTCAGGAATTATACTTGGAAACAATTATTTAAAGCTTTGTTTTGTGTATTCATAAGTCACAATAATTTGAATACTTTTTTATGTCATTTAAAACAGTAAAAAATTTTTGATTTTAATCAATGATTTTTTTTTTAAAAAATCACTTGATTAAAATCATGATTTAAATCGTTGACACCCTACTTCTGATACAATCTTAAAATAAATTTCTATTTTAAAAACAAATTTAAAAGGTCTTAAGCAACATTACAAAATATTGTTGAAAATTCCCCTTTGTTGCCATTTTCAAAATGTATACATTGGAAGGGGGGGGGGGGTGAAACTACATTTAAATTTATTCTAAATATGAAATGTTTTATTACAACAATGATGTTTAACCTTACCCCATAAAATCTAAGCAGTCAGGCGGCAATTTTCTTCCAACAGTCAAATGCATGTCATGTGTCAGAGATACATGTCTAATTTAATACAGTATAACCTCGAAAATCCTGTATCAGGACTAAGACTAGATTTATAAAAGTTCTGGATTTCACAAAGATAATCAAAACTTTCACTGTTTTTAATGGTACCTTTAACCATAATTTAATAACAAAGTTATAATTATGTAAGAAAATGAAAAAATAATATTGAAAGGCTTACTTTCATTGAAATTTACGTTAAAAATTTTTCTATAAACAGTGAATTTTGAAAATTCAATTGCAATTTTTTTTTTTTTTTTTTTTAACTATTAATAAAAATGCTTTTCATATTAAATACATGTTAGGAATATCTATTTCAGAAATACAGACTTGTTTTTCTAACTTGCATAATGTTATGACAAAATCAAATTTTATATGCTGTTTTATGTTATTGGGCAAATGTATCTGACTGATAGACGATACTAAATAAGTGAACTAAAACTGCATAGCACTGCATTCCAAACACATAGGAAACCTGGTAGCAGAAAGTTCCTGACGGGTGACATGCGTCGCAGATTTTTTTTTCCATTGGATTTTTTTCCAACTTTATATTATGTTTAGTTCTTTATTATTTATTACTAAAACTTAAGATTATTATTAATAAAAATTAGTAAAATGCTTAAAAACATTAAAAGTAAATTTTCTGCTATTGGGATAGGAAAGATAGATGCTAGGTATGAAGTTTACTAATATGAAAACAGATTTTTTTTTTCCACATATGTATCTGTAAGGTCACACTGGCCCAATACAGTGTTAATTACTAAACACACACACACACACAAAAAATGAAATTCCATGACAAAATCAAAACTTAAATATATTTAAGATTAATATGTAAATTTATACCTTTCTTGCTGATAATACACCTCTTCAGGATTATCACGTGTCTCTTTGATAGTCCTCTTTGTTGGTACTTCTTTTGGGCTGGTGTTAAATTTAACCTCATTGTTGCCATAACCTCCATTCAACCATAGCAGCTTGAGTGATAGGATCAAAGTATTGTTCCTAAAATGAAAATGTGCAAAAACAATGTTATCGATTTAAAACGTTTAAATGATTTTAACTTAAAATTTCAAAACAGACGTAATGATGAGTTCATACGAAAGTGCCTGAAACATACAAAAAACGGAAATTCATTTCCCTGCAATTTACCCAAGCAATAAATTGGGTTGATTTTTGACGGCAAAACTCTTGAGTTTTGTGCAATCGAACAGTAAAATTCGCGATATCTTTTTGTGACTAATTAACAAAATTCCCTATTCGTCGCGACCTTTTGACGAAATTTGTAATATTCTTCACCAAATAAGTTTATCGATATTCCCGATTATTTTTTGCGCAATCTTTTGACGAAATTCGCAATTTCTTTCTGAACTCTTTACAAAAATAGCAATTTTATTCAACAACCAATTGAAGATAATTACCATTTGTTTCTGAGATATATGACAAAATATCTGGTATTTTTCCATGATCATTTGAAGAAATTCTCAATTTTTTTCCGCGACTGATTCATGAATTGATTTAGGGAAATTCGCCAAAGTGTTGCAGAAAAAAACAAATTTTGCCAAAGAGGTACAGAAAAAAATTTTGCCAAAGGGGTACAGAAAAAATTTTTGCCAAAGGGTTGCAGAAACAAAAAAATTTTGCCAAAGGGTTGCAGAAAAAAAAAAAAAATTGCCAAAGGGTTGCAGAAAAAAAAAAAATTTGCCAAAGGGTTGCAGAAAAAAACGAATTTTGCAACAGGGTTGCAGAAAAAAACTAATTTTGCCAAAGGGTTGCAGAAAAAAACTAATTTTGCCAAAGGGTTGCAGAAAAAACAAATTTTACCAAGGGGTTGAAGAAAATTTTGTCAAAGGATAGCAGAAAAAAACACAAATTTTGCCAAAGGGTTGCAGACACAGTTGTATAATATAGACACACGCGCAGAAGATTTTCCAAAAATTCGGAACCTTGCAGAAAAATATGTAGAAAAAAACTTATTTTTGTAACTTTTTTTTTTTTTTTTTTTTTTTTTTTTTTAATACCAAAAAATTAAAAATATTCTCTATATTATAATTTCGTCAAAGAATCGTTAAAAAAAAAAAAAGAATTTCTTAAAAGCAATTCTAAAAAGCCCGAATTTGTCAAAGGATCGTGAAAAAAAAATCCCGCAAATTTCGTCAAAAAATCGCAGAAAAAACTTATTTCATCAATGAATTACGGGAAAAATATGAATACCGCTAAAGGCTGAGAAAAAAGCACGTATTTCGTCAAAAAATCGCAGGAAAAATGCAAAGTTCGTAAAAATATCGCAGAAAAAACGTTAATTTCGTCAAAGGATCGCGAAAAAAAGCTAATTTCATCAAAGAATCTTAGAAAAATGCAAATTTCGGCAAAAGGGCTCAGGAAAAAAAAAATTTCTTAAAAACATAGAGGAAAAGCCCTAAATTTTGCCAAAAGATTCTGAAAAAATGCAAATTTCGTAAAAGAATCGTGTAAAAAACTACTTTCTTCAAAAAATCGAGAATTTCGTCAAAAGTGTTGTGAAAAAAGCGAGAATTTTGTTAAAAATGCATGAAAAAATACGAAATTCGTCAAAAGATCGTAGGAAAATGCAAATTTCGTCAAAAGATTGGGAAAAAACTGATTTCGTGAAAGAATCGAAGAAAAATGTGAATTTCATGAAAGAATCGAGAAAAAAAGAGAATTTTATCAAATGATCACAGAAAAAACGAGAATTTCGTCAAAGACAAAAGGAAAAAACATGATTTTTGTCAAAGGGGCGCGGTAAAAACTCACCAGTCTCTTTAATGATGATACCTATGAATGGATACCTCTTCCTGGAAAAGGTGATTTTGTTGTTTCAGTAGCAATGTCACATTATTTCTGCCCTTCTTATGCATTTTTAGCTGGTTTTTTTTTTTTTTTTTTTTTTTTTTTTTTTTTTTTACCAAAATAATTATTCTTTGATTAATACTAATTATTTTTAATTTAAATGGTAATTATTTTAAAAATACTCTTTTTAATTCATATTGTTAAAATAACATAACACGGTATTTTACGTTATTAAACATTAAATTAATGTGCAGATAGTTTTTGACCCAATATTTATGCACATAGAAAGTTTTTGGTTTTATACAAGTCTGGTTGCAGAAAAAACAAACTTTGCCAAAGTGTTGCAGAAAAAATGGAAGTCTCTTTAGAAAACAACATATACACAAATATCTACGTTTATTATAACAGGGATAAACTTAAAAAAATATACCAAACTAACTTTTGAAAATTTGGGTTTAACCTGAACCCAACTTGCAGGAATTCACACTCAGCCTCAAATCGACCTGAACCAATTTTTCTTCCAATTTTTCCACTTTTACTGTTTGATTTTAAAATGTTAATTCATAGAGGAAACCATTAAATTTAAAATTTCATTATTAATAAAAAGTCTTATTATCCTTTAAATAAACTCAAAGCAAGTTTTTTTTTTCCAATATGAAATTTACTTATAAAGAGCTTATTTATCAAAATGTAATTGTTTTATTAAATATTATGTAAAGTTGTTTTAAAAAATAACATTTTAATACCTTAAACCTTGAAATAAAAAGTATTCGGCCAAACAGTTACTATTCGGCTAGCTCAATATTCAGTATTCGGCCAAAATCACTATTCAGAGCATCTCTAAATCTGACTTGCTACTTTGAACAACATTCATAATCTTCAATTTTAATTTTTAGCTTAATTGTTTACATATCAAATACCTACATATATGAATTATGAATCACTGCAGGATTAGTATTAGTTTTTGCCACTTACTGAAAGAAACTAGTTTCTGCCCTGATGATATGAAAAAGTAAAATGTTTTAAAATTTTACTGTTGTATGATATATTTCTCAAATCATTTTCATTTATTAATTTTTTTAGAATATGAAATTATGGCTAAATTGATAAGCTGGGGAGGGAGGGGGTGATTGTGGCTTCATCATGAAAAAATACCAAAAATTTTAGCGAAGACAGTGTTGACTAGGGATGCACCAAATAGTGATTTTGGCCGAATACCGAATATTCGGCCTAGAGGTGAACCGAATACCGAATATTCAGCCAGCCGAATAGTAACTGCTAGGCCGAATACCGAATATTCGGCCTGCCGAATAGTAACTGTTCAGCCGAATACCGAATATTCGGCTTGTCAAATACTTTTATATTTCAAAGTTTAAAGGCATTAAAATATTAAATTTTAAAACAATTTTACATACTATTCAATACAGAAACTTATATTTTAATAAACAAGAGTTACAATTACAAGTAAACTTTATACTGAAAAAAATCTGCTTTGAGTTATTTAAGAAGAGGATAGTTATAAAACTTTTTAAATTAGTAAAATTTTAAATTTCTTGGCTTCTACTGAGAATAAATACAGATAAATAAAATTTTCTTAAATTCTAAAAGAAACATTTTAAAATCAAAGTTTAATAGTGAAAAAATTGGAAGAAAAATTGTACAGTATCATATATTATTTGTTTGTCAGGAAGAGACTGAAGTAAAAGTAAACAAATATTACAAATCAATTCAAATTTTATATGGTGGCAACTTAGCAAGAATAATTGTTCTACTCCCTTTAATTTAAGCAAGGAAGTTTTTAAATACATCCTAGATAGGTGTCTGGAGTGGACAATCATTTTCAGAGATTCTAAAAATTGTTCTTAAAATCTTAGCAAGAAACAGATTATTTGCTAGACAAAATTTAGGAACTTGCATTTGTACATAATTAATTTCTATGAAAATCCTCGTGATTGGTTAATTTTCTTACATAATACTTAACAAACAGCAAATAAATAATGTAATAACATTCTCTTTTATTTAAATATGATTCTGTTTCTAATTATTCTGAATATCTTTGTAAGTTGATTGTTAAATGTAGAAGTTGTATAATTTTTTTAAAAATATGTTTAAAAAATTTTCCTTAAGTATTCGGTTTGGCCGAATATTTCAATATTCGGCCAAACCGAATATTCGGTGCATCCCTAATGTTGACTAGAATAAAAGGACTGTTTATACTGCAAAAACTTTATGTCGTCGTCTCCCCCCCCCCCCCCCCCCCGAGATTCTTTGACAAATTTTTTTTTCATGATTCTTTACTGAAATTTTTTTAAGTTCTCTGGCGATATTTGCATTTTAATAAAATTAGTGCTTTTTAACTTTTGACAAAATCTGTATTTTTTTCCTGCCCCGTTATGTGAAGATACTTGCGAGTTAAGGCTATTCATATTTTTATGGGAAGGTTTTTTTTGCTAATCTTATTTGCATTTCCACATTTTGAATTTTTTTTTGGTGGTGGTGGTCGCGCATTGTATATCTGAGCTTGATCCTCACGGGACCTCTTTACTTTTCCGATTTTGATTGCAGAATTTTTATTTTTTGGAGAAATTACTTTTACCTTTCAGAATCTGTTCTAAAAGGGAAAGTATTGTCTAAAAAATAAAATAAAATTCTGCAATCAAAGATTAAAGTAAACAACAAGGGGCACTGTGAAGATCAACTATACAATGCCGCAAACAAATTGCAAAATGCAAATGAGATATTAGAGAAAAACCTATACCTATTTTACCCCGTGCTTCAGAGTAAAATGGATATATGCTGGTTATAGTTGAATTACAATATAATTAATGTGTAAACCATTTAAGAGTTTTGTACTTCCATCCTCTGAATCATATATGTAAACTGGGGTGAGGTAGGAAGACAAAAACCTGTCCCTTTCAGTTTGTTTACATTTTTTTCTTTACAAATAAAAACACTTATGAAACTAATAGAAATAGGATGCAAGTACAGACAAATCCTATCCTAGCCCCCTCCCCACTCACCCAAAACTGCTCCCAATTTTCACAACATCAGTTTACGTCCATGCTCTGAATCATGTTCCTAATAGTGTTTCATTTTTAAAGTTTTTTTTTTTTTTTTTTTTTTAATTTAATGCAGTTCAAAAGCAGATAGATATCAGCATAAGTATCTGTAGGAAAAAATGAGAAATTAATTAAAAAATATTTTAAATCAAAAGCAATTTATAAAGTTAACTAGCTATAAGTGAATGAAAATTTATATACAAAATGTATACAGCAATGACCGGTGCAGCTTGGTTGAGAGACTTCCTAACAATTCAGGATGCCTGCACATCAGCAATGTCGTCTTTCTCAGGGAAGACATAAAATATTCCGGCAGATTACTTTGTTGCAAACTTTACAGTGATATCAATAATAAGAACTGTAAATTCTTGAACAGACTTCTTTACACCGAATTTCACAAGGACCCAGCCACCAAACATTGGATTCACTACAGCAAGAACCTTTGGTTTAACTTCCATGGGTTGCTTCGATTCTTTTTACTATTTGTCCTCTTTTAATCCACCCAATTTAATAATTTAGTATAGTTAGAACATGTGTTTTAATTTAATTTATGGCTGAAAATATGATACTTTAACGTGATTTTTGAGAAATTGTCAATTAACAGCGATTTTTAATGTTACTTACATTCCAACATGCAGCGCAGATAACAGATGTTCGCGACTAATTTATAGCATAATTTCACATTTAAGCATAGGATCAAGAACAATTTGCTCTCAAAGGTCTTTCAATTTTGATCCATCTTCATACATTCATATCTTGACAAACTCTCATAAAAAAGATGGACTATAATACCTATTTTACCCTATGTGACAAGAAATCAAGGTTGGGTTTAAGCCACCAAAAACCAGTTTTTGACGTGACATAGGTTTAAACTGCATTTTAAGCGTCAAAAACACCAATATTTAAATATGCTCAGAACAACAAAAAATATTGTTAGTATAGCTAGATACAGCGCCGCTTTTATTTAATGATAGACACTTTAGTTTTAGTATTTCTTTTACTGATCAAATATTAAATTATAATTTTTTTCTTTGTTTATGACTAAATTGCCAAATTTTTTATGTTGATTTTTAGCATACTTGGTTGCTTTTCTTATTTAATAAATATGTATATAGAGATAGACAAACATTTTGTAATAATAAAGCATTTAACAAATAAAATCAAACAAGATTTTACAAAAATAGATTATATATCAGGGGTCAATCCAGGTGAAATTTGTGGCCTATTTAGGGCCCCTTTACAAAAATCTATTTAATAAAATAGGGCCCCTTCAGAAAAATAAATTTAATAAAATGGGTCTCTTCATAAAAATGAACTTAATAAAACAGGCCCCTTCGCAAAATTCCTTTTAATAAAATAGGCTCTTTTGTAACATTCTTTTTCATAAAAAGTGTTTTAAAAATGTGTAATTTGTAAATAAGATCAGGTCACGAAAAACAAAAACTGTAGCAAGGGGATTTAAAGAATATTTTTATTCACAAATTCTTGGTTCGAATTTGATTCACTGGATTTCAACTTTCATTGCAAAATGTTATTTTTCACAAAAATATTATAAAATTCACAAAATTAACTTACTTTTCACAAAATGGGCCCCAAGAATAAAAACCGGCACCGACCCCTGTATATATACAGTCTTTAACAGAAATATTTTCTTTGCAGCATAAATATATATTTTTTTTTTTTTGGGGGGGGGGGGGGGGGGAGAAAAAAGATACAGAAAAACAACAATAAAAATGATTTTATCATGTGTGCAAGAAGTCCATCCAAGCCAAGACTGAAAACTTTTCCGAATATTAGGTATAACCTACTGGCGATGGGCTAGACAATCTCAATGTCTTGATTTATGGCTGAAAATGGATTTTTTACAATAAAAAAGAGCAATTAAAAGTTTTTGCTAGTAAAATTGCTATTATTTCAATATAAAACATAATTTACAACCAGCCAAAAATCTTTCCGAGACTGAAGGTCTTGCACCCATGTTTATAATTGTGAAAAGAATTTAGTGATTGGTTATACCAAAATTATCTTATTTTTTATCTAAATCTTTTGAAATGAGGGACAAATGAATAATTCACCATACCAGTAAGAAAAGAAAAAAAAATAGTATGCTGCTAGTTTGTTTTTACAAAGTTTAAATATTGCCAGATATGTGACCATTTCATTCACACTTTTAATTTTTCAAAAAATTTTGTGTGGTAAAATAATAATAAAAAATATACTCATTTTACCCCGGCTACCCCTATTGTCAGGAAGGTAAATTGGAAAATATAGCTCTCGGAAAATTTGAAAGGGAATTGCTGAAAAGTGATGGTGAATGGATGCAGTAGAACACTGTTTATGTAATTATTTGAATTCTTTTACACAAATAGTATTGTATAGAAATAAACTATTGTAGGGTAGATGCACCAGTTTTGGCCACTGTACCAGTTTTGGCCACATTGGATCAATTTGTCCAATATTTAGCCTGTGAATTAATGCTAACATATAATAGGCATTCTTACATTTTAAGCAAACACTCTTTTATCATTTACAATATCATTTGTTTATTTTTTGATAAAATATGACTTGCAAAAAAAATAAATGTGTGAAACTGTAGTGTGTGCTTACATGTATTAAGATTTTTGCTTAGCTGACAAGTTTTCAGAATCTTTCAAACATTAGGCACTTATTGGGTTCTATTTGTTCTGAAACAAATTGCTATTAAGTTTTATGAGGTAAGCTTTCTCTCTACTGCAATTTTACATTTAATTTAATTATTTTAACAGTTTAATGGGGGGTGGCCAAAACTGGTGCATTAAATTTGCTATATGTTCCAGTTATGGCCATGGGGGTGGCCAAAAAGGGTACAACATTATGTTCCACTTTTGGCCACATGATTCATTATAGAGTGAATTTTAGCCATTTAATAAATTTAAGAACATCTGGCAAAATCAATTTAATTTTGTTTTATATAGTAATGGCTTCAATAATAATAAAAGCAAGGCTAATGGCAGTTCTTATAAAAGAGATTTTGTTATTCTCTATCCAATAGATAATTCACTTTAGAAAGAAGAACATTGTGCTAGTCACTAAAGAATGACATTTGCTAAAGAATATATATTATTGTATTTAGTATTGATAAAACAAAAGGGGAGGCGATATGTAATGTTTAGATATGATAAATAAACTAAAACATAAATTTTGAAAGATTTTACAACTTATAAATTAAAAAGTTCAATAAAATTATAGCATGATTTAATTGCTTGTATTTTTCCTAAAGAAATTAAGAAGTTCCATAATTTTTGCAATATTTCAGGGACACGGATTTAGAAATACTAAATATTGTGAAAATCTTTACTAGAGATATCTAAATACAAGTAACAATGTATTTCACATTATTTAAAAAAAACAGGATTCCTTTTACCAAGTTTAAAAGAGATTCTGTGCTATTAAAAAATGGCCTAGAGGGAACACTGCTCTAAGATAGGAAGTAAAATTAAGGCCATTCAAAATGTAATGCCAGCACTACAAGCTAGCAAATTTTTGGAGTAAACCCGTTATTGCCTTACATCACAAGTTTGCAGGACGGACACCACTTTTCTCTAATAATGTTGAATCTCAAGTAGTAGATCTAGGTACTAGGAATTGAAGTTAAAAATCAATTAGAAAAGTGGATTTTAGATATTGTCAGAATACTATTTCCTATAAAAATGGAATAACTTTTAAGATTCTGCCCAGAAAATTGTAGCCGGCAAGATAGAAACTTCATTTCAAGATGAAAGACCAGGTATCAAATGGTATTATTTGCTTCTGAAATCACACCCTAAAATAACTTGCAAAGAAGCAGGGTATTTAAATAAGGCACAAGCTAATATAAATCAAAAGATGATTTCATAACTTTTTGATGAAAATCAAACAAAAATCAGAAAATGCTTTCAAGAAATATAACTCTTTGATGAAGATTCAAGTGTTCTAAACAAGCCACAATCCATGAATAATTATAAAACTGATTAAATAGTTAATCTTTATGTCCTATAGGCACTGTTGTCCCTTTTATTAATCAAATTTAAATATATTTTTTGTTTTTTAATTGAAATTTTCAGTTAAAATCAACATTAGTATATTTTATTTGATGTTTTTATCAATTCATAAAGAAATTTGCAAAATTCTCTTTATACAGCAAACAAATATATGTGTGGTAAAATAGATGTTGCATAAAAATGCTTTATTTTTACTTATTATAAATTAAAATGTTTGTTAAACTACATGATATTGGAGTGGCCAAAACTGGTGCATAGAGATAGCCAAAACTGGTGTAGGGGTGGCCAAAACTGGTACAAATTGGAATAAATTGCTTGATGAGTTATTACTCACAATCTAAAATATTCTGTAGAAAGTCATTATAGTTAACAGAAAGACAATTAAATTTACTAAAGAATGATGTTATTATGATTTAATATGCTTCAATCGATCAAGAAATGTAAAATTTCTATTTCAAATTTTCTCTAAATGTGGCCAAAACTGGTACATCTACCCTACTTCTAAGGAATAAAATTGACTTTTGAAAATATAATTAGATTGAAAAAAATGTATAAGTGAATACCAACCTTGAATTAAAATTCTGTATTTGGAGAAAGAAACAATTCTCTGGAATTTTAGGGAGGAATTCTAGTAATTTTTCACAAAATTATTTACTACAAATTATAAAACGTATTTTTGTTTGATATGATTTATCTGAAAAATTATTTTTACAAAATACTTAGAACTGTTATATCTGACAAAAAGTTTCGTCACACGAAAAAGTAAACTTTTATTATTTTCACCTCCCCCGACCCTTGCTTTAACATGACGCTATGATCAGCTTATTTATTTATTTCTCAACAAAGTAATAAACAGGACATTTTAAACGAAAATAAATAAGTAAAAAATAAAAAGGCAGAATAATTTTAAAATATAGAAGCATTTCTAAAATTAGCTGCCTGCAGCGTGACGGAGGGAGAATGTGTTACAACGTGCATTAAAAATTATAAATTTAAATCATTACATGCAATTCCACTAAAAAGTAAGGATAAATTAAATGCTTTTATAAAACTTACCGAATAAAACAGACACATCCTTTCGTTCCTTCTTTAAGAAAACTTCTTGAATGTTTACATATTTATCTACACATCAGCGTCCATCTTGAAGCAGGCCAGAGACACGATAAGACGAGACGAACGAATCTGAGAACGACTCGCAAAAGAGCGGCAGGAAACTAGCTTGCTAATCAAGTTGAGTTGTTTTTCGGTCGCTCTCGTTGAGTAAAATAGAAGAATAAGAGCTTAAATCAAGTTGAGTGAAGCGTTTAAAAATCAACTCATTCACGATCCAATAAATTAGTGCTCATTCTTGAGTAGGCAAATCCACTCATTCGTTTTAAGAGAGTACGACCCCTACAGTTTGCTTCAGATTTTTAACAGTGTAGCTGACAGTTTTCTTTTCACGTAAAATTGACAGTTTATTTATTTATTTTATTTTTTTACAGAGTTTCCGCGCTGTCTCTGTGAAATACTCTGTTAAAAAACGCCTATACATTGACAGCATTTTCTGAGAGACTCTCTAATTTTACCGAAAAAAACGAAAAAATTGTTCGATTACATCGTTTCTGAATAAGCGAATCTACCAATTTCATGCACTTGCAAGAAAAAATGAATTAAGGGACCTTTGAGTTTGTCGAAACAATCAAAAACATTGCCTTTTTCAAAGCACCAAAACACAAATAATATGCAATTAAGAACTTTTTTTCCCCTTTCTGTCTAAAGTATATATTCTTAGCTATATTATACTGAAAAATAAATGTTGTTTATACAAAATTAATATTTAAATTTAAAATTTAAAAATTCATCTCACTAATGCGTGAATTAAAATCATTAAGTGCTGCGCGCATGATAAAACTCTAAATTATGCATGCATATAGAAAACATTTTTTGAACAAAATTGCATCATAACACACGTACTTCTAACTTAAACCAAAATATATTCAAAAAGTTTTGTTTAAAATTTAATTTTAGCACAAAATATATATAAAAAAAAATACAAAATTTTCAAAAAAAAAAATTCAAGGTTTTCAAGTGTAAAAAAATAACTAACCAAAATGTATGAATTTGTTTTGGTTTTAGAATGATGACTATAAAGAAACGTATATTTGGCTAATTTTTTAAAGCTTATATAGTTTGAAAATAACAGTGTGCGCAAACTCAAAATTTACTAATTTGAGAAAACGCCTTTTAAAGTTTCAATATGAACGGACTTTCAATTGTAGTCAGCGTCTATAAATGATTATAATTCAAGAAATAATGCAGGTTTTTGAATGACGTTTTTTGCATATTGTTGAGAAATTTTTCAATATTCAGCGTAAATCAAAATCCGAAAACTGATTTTTTGAAAGTTTAAAGGTCCTGTACCCCCTTAAAAAATGTTTCAGAAACTTCTCTGTTTGGACATGAGAACAGCATTAAGACGACAATTTTAAAAACGCAATATTGTGGAATCGGACTCTACGTTCTGATGGTATAAACCGTATTTTGATTATTATATAAGGCAATGAGTACCGTAATTTCGCGCGTATCCACCGCACCTCAGAAAATTTGATTTCCTACCAGAATTTTATTTAACTAAGATGTGACTTGCTTCTGCTTAGCAATTATTTGACTTCTTTTTTTCAATAAAATTTCCGGTTTGAAAAAGACTTAACTAAGCCGCAGCGGATACGCGCGAAATTACGGTAATTACATATTAAGTTTTTCCATAAGGTTAATATGGAATTCGGCAGGCGGCGAGAGAAGAACTAGATTAAAATCGGTGAAGTGACCCCTTTCTGTAGCCTGTAAAAGTACTTTCACAGTCGTAAGACGATCAGTCCGCGAAAAGCGACATCCAGTTTTTGGATCTATTTTTACGGAAATGGATATCGAATGATAAAACGTCCACGCATAAATACCTTTGCCTCAAGCAGAAGAGATTATTTTATACTATTGCAATAGTGGTATTGAGATTATACAGTCAAACCTTATTAACACGAACACGTTTAACACGAATTACTTTTAGCACGAACTGTTTCCGATTGGCCCATCCAGTTGCATGTAATATATTTAAGTTCGGATAACACGAACTACTTTTAACACGAACAAAAAGAGTTTCACCTTGAGTATTCGCGTTAACCTGGTTCGACTGTATATATTTCTCATTTTTTTTTTTTGTAAAGGTAAATCATAATACAAATATTAAAATAGTTACGATTTTTTTTTTTTTTTTTTTTTTACAGTGTTTCCGAGTTGTCGCGTCGAAAAATTTGGTTAAAAACACCCACTTTGACAGCATTTGCTCTAATTTTGCCAAAAATATAACAAACTGCTCGATTACATAGTTTCTGAATAAGCGCATTTGCAAGTGCAAAATGAATTTTAAATGCTTCAGAAAGTAGCCTGTTTGGATTTGAGAACAGACTTAAGGCTTCTCGTCACTCAGCTTCCGAATTCCCCTGGGTAATGTTAAGTCTATGGTCATTTTATGCATTTTTATATTTACAATATCTCCTCAGGGTATTAATAGTTTTTATTTTTGTTTTCTGTGTGCTCTTATTAAAGGGTGACTCTTTTTTCCTTAGTTGTCAAAATACAGGGTGATTTTTTTTTTTAAAGTCGTGAAAGTAAAACCCTATAATAAAAGAACCACTGATCCAAATGACCTGAAATTTCACCAGTATGCTCCCAAAGCAATGGGAATTTTTTTGGCGTGGTAAAAAAAAAAAAAAAAAAAAAAAAAAAAAAAAAAAAAAACTTAAAATCGCACTGACAGATGGCGCTGTATATCGTCAGTGGAAGGAAAACAATGGACGGTACTTCAAGAAAAAGAAAACTTTATTACGCATATCAAAAACATACAGAATGCAGTAATTGGGTAAAAATACTGCGCACACCTTCGCAGAAACAGAACAAAATAAAAATATGGAACAAAGCATTCATGCGGAACTGCACGACTAACACAAGAGATTTTCAATGTGCTGTATCCCGTTTTCAGCTACGAGTTAGAAACGTGAAACCGCATGTTCCACAACAAAGGAAAGAATATCCGACTGGATGCTGTGGATCTGGTGCACAATGCGTGCTTTCAGGTCACCTAAATTCGTAACACCATCACAATACACAGCATTCTTGGGTACCACCAGAGCCAAAAATCGCAGGGATTGAGATCAGAATAATGAACACGAGGTGTGCGTGCTTCTGGTTTTTATTGCCACTGTGCGTGTGTCGTGCGTAAGCTCGTCTCCCGACTTTACTGCACATACTGCGCCATCTCTCGGTGCGATTTTAAGTTTTTTTTTTAACCACGGCTAAAAAATTCCCATTGCTTTGGAAGCATACTGGTGAAATTTCAGATCATTTGGATCAGTGGTTCTTTTATTATAGGATTTTACTTTCACGACTTTAAAAAAAAATCACCCTGTATTTCTAAAATCTATTCTTAATTTAATATTTTATGTGTTAAAAGTTGACAAACTGGGAGTAAAATTTTAATACTTCCTATGAAATTAAGCATAGACTTTAGAAATAGTTTGAAAACTAAGAAAAAAGGAGACATCCTTTAAGAAGAGTACATAGAAAAAATATTAATTTCCCGAGGAGATATTTTAAATATAAGAATGCATAACATTACCGAGGGGAATTCGGAAACTAGGTGACGAGCAGCCTTAAGAAGACATTTTTTAAAAACACAATACGGCGGCATCGGGCTCTACTTTTTGATGGTAAAAATCGTATTTTGATTATAAGGTAATGAGTAATTACATATTAAGTTTTTCCATAAGGTGAATATATGGAATTCGGCAGGCAGCGCACAGTGTAAGATTTTGCAAATCTACCTAGAAAAAAGTCCAAAAATCGACTTGCAATAATTTCACTTTTAGACATTTCAAAAAACATCTAACACAGTCGAGAAAAAGGTAAAGTGATAACAGCCTAACTCCACAACAACATCATCAAAAATCGGCTAAAAATCAAATTTTATTTTAATCTTTTTAGAATAGCGATTGCTGTAGTTGTAATTGCCATTGATATTTTTGGCTAAAATCATACTTATTTTGTAAATATTTTATTATGATAGTATGGAATCTTTACAATAATGTAGATAGTACTTTGTATTTTACAGTTACAATGATTATCTAGAAATATTATATTTAAAAATTATTTTTTTAAGTCAAAATAAAAATTATTTGAAAATTTAATAGCATATGATAAATTTTAAAAAGCTACCAAAAATTTTGTTACACGCTGGTACATTGTAATATAATTTTTTTTTGTAATTATGTATGCATATAGATTTAAAATAAACCAATTTCAGCTGCAACTATA